>CAUYRT010048132.1:0-20286 GCA_963574885.1 Lepilemur ruficaudatus
TACAGTGAACTATGACTGCACCACTGCACCCTAGCCTGGGCAACAAAGACCCTGTCTAAAAAAAAAAAGTACTTTTCTATACTTTCCTGTTACAGTTTGCTAAACTGAAATTATAAAATTGCATATGATTATACATGATTAAAAGTCAGAAGTAATCTTAAATTTTATACTCTCAGCATTCATGCTGCTGTTTAACCACCAATGTTTGCAAATATTCTGAAGCCACCAAAAAAAGAACTGCTGTCCTAGGAAATGACAATCCATCAAAATCTTTGCTGTAGCCACCGTGCTGCTGGCTTTGGCTTCTGTTGGCCATCAAGTCTGCAACTATCTAAGGCTCAGAGTATAGAGAAGCACCAAGAGAGAGGCTGGAAGTCATGGTGCTTTTATGACACACCCCCCACCCTGACTGTGCAAAGATAATTCTTTGGCCAGCATCTCAGAAATAAAGGGAATACAAAGAAGCACAGCCTAAATAGAGGGTCCAAGCCCTGCTTACTGTAGAACACAGGGTCAAGTGATGCCTACAAGGACTTGGTTACTGACTTTGCCATCAGTTGAAGTCATCTGCTGATATGTCCATGGTCACCCTCAACCCTGAAGACAAGTTCATTCTGATGACTAAGTGCCTCCAAATTATGGCAGATTAAACATTTCCTTCTGTCCTCAATTTCACTTTATATGTTGGTGCTTGCTTTGGGAAACCACTTAGGAATAATTAAAACACCCTTGGTAAAGATTCTTACCAGGCTGGGGCTGGCCAACAAAAGCAAGAGAAAGAATGTAGACTAGACAGAGAAAAATGAAGTTTTTATGTAAAGGTGGAATTAATCACTTGAAAACCAACCACGGCTCAGGAGTTTAGTTAAAGCACATATTGCTCACCAAGGCCAATGAGACAAAACTTCATAGAGATTAGTATTTCCTTCAAACAAAAATTTTAAAACACAAGCAAGCAGATGGCCAGCTTAATGCACAACAGCCCTCACATGTGATCAGTTGTATCAGACAAACAACATAGCATTTAGGGTAAGCAAACAATTGTACCGCAAAGCAAATTAAAAAATAACAGAATTTTTGAGTCCGAAGGGACTTTTATCTATCATCTAGTAGTAAACCTCATCTTTCACAGGAGGATACCAAAACGAGAGAGGTTCCAGGGCTTCCCCAAAGGCCGCCTGGCTGGTCCTGCACAGCCCACGCTGCTTCCCTTTCTCTACTTGTTCTTTCCATTAAGCTACAGAAAGCAGAAAACCTGGACTTTTGTTCCAGCCCTGTCACTAATTAAACTCAACCACCTGGAGAAGGCTCCTAATCCGCGTGTTGCAAGTTTCTGAAAAATAAAATGGCCTCTAGGATCCCTTCTGGCCCTCACACTTTCATATCCTATAAAACAGCAGGATGGAGAACGCCTCTCACAACCATCAAAAAGCAAGTACCTGTAAGTTAATATGCACCTGTAAGTTACTTCTAAGTCACAGTCATGGCATTTTGCAAACCACTGCCAAAGTTTAGCTTCACAGGCATTTATCTGCATAATGTTAGCACAAGCTGAGGAATTTATTGATGGCAATTAATCTGCTGCCAGCATGTTGGCCCCACGGAGGCACCAGGAGGATGCAGTCACTGGTTTCTGTGGCGTGCGGTGCACATGGCCCCTGGGGCATTGTACGTGGTTCTCAGCACTCTCCTGTCTCCCACCAGAGCTGTGTCTCAACACAGAGAGGGTGGCAAGGATTATTGTCTCTTCCAGTCTCCCAGATGTGGCAACCATCAATGACGGTTTTGCTGTCAATGATCCCGAATTCCTGTCTCATATTTATTTGGTGGAGGAACTCTAAAAGCACGGGCAGAGGAATGCAGTGGGTGGAAGCTGGAACGGAAAGTCAAGAGACCTCTCTGGGTGGCAGTAGATAAATCATGATTTCTCTTGGCACCCTCACTGACTCGTTTTTAAAATGAGTGTGAACTACATGACCTGAAGGTCCAGCTTCAAAATTATGTGATCCTTCCTATGAACGTTCTGACACATTTCATAGATTCTTCAAAGGATAAAGGATTTTATGTCTTGGACGTTAATGAACGATACGTATGTAGGAGAGAGGAAGCACGTTACTTGCAAGTAAAATGATGTGTCATTATTCAGAACTCAAATAGGGTAAGATTTTTCCATCCTGTTTCTGGGAAACCAACAGGGATGGTTGAAAATAGCTTAAAGACACTATTTGGTAAGCACTATTCCTCTTCGCCCACAGGGCTCATAAACTCATATGCCTACACAGCAGAGAAGGTATCGTGGGGCAAAATGGATTGAGGAGGAGGATGGCAACTCGAGGTGGTTTCTATAGCCAGTGAGTGCAACTCAGCCCTGCTAAATGTTGCCAAATGGACCATACTCTCAGGGTTTCCAGGTTTTCAAGAGCAGTCAGACATTAGGATATTCGTGTGCAATTTTCTGATGTTTAAATATCGGCAACCGATTGGATAATAGTTGCCAATAGTGTAGCCTCAAACAAATCAGCATCTGTGGAATGGATTTAGCCTGCAGGCATCCCATTTGACACCTGGGCTGTGGCGTCTTTAAGGCATTGCAAGTATTAGCCAATGACCACCCAGTTCCTTCTTTCTTTGACAATGGGACAAGGCCCAGCATTTCATAAGAGGGTGACAATATCTTTTAAAGTTATGCTCATCAGAATAACTCTAAATTTCCCTCAACAACCTTGCAAGCTTTAGTAATTTAATGTACCTACACTCTTGATTCTGAAAGAAACAGGTTTCTAAATATCAGAACAGCAATTACAAAGAAATTATTTAATAGACAGAAATGAAGCAACTGAAACAATACTCCTCAAAATAAGTGCCAACTACGAACAACTACTTGGACAGGAAGATATGAAATCCTAAACTAAATAATCTAAATATAGAAAGTCAAGACAAATTGCAAGGATATGTGGAAGCAAAATAAACAAATCCTGTTAAAAATATCAAAAGGGTATTGCAGACTAACAGCAAGACTAAACTTGAAAATATCCATCATATAGATATTAATATGCCTGGCGAGGTGGCATGTTCCTGTAATCTCAGCTAATTGGGAGGCTGAGGCAGGAGAATCACTTAAATCCAGGAGTTTGAGACCAACCTGGGCAACATAGCAAGATCCTATGTCAAAAAAAACCCAAATGTTAATATGCTTGATTTAGTCAATTCTCAATTTGTAACCTTGTGAAAATTTTAAAATTTTGGTAAATGTTTAAATAACACAGAAAGACTTATAACAAATATTAAGAGTTTATATATTAGAATATATGATTTTACTTCTCTTCCTAACAAAAATGACAAAACCAGAACCCATATAAGTACTGACAATTTGCTTTCTCCTAAAAAAGTGATATGTGGCTAAGTATTATTATTAATAAGAAAAAAATTATAATAAACTGATTCAAATATAATTGTTTTCAGTATCTACAAGTCTAGCTTTAGAAAATACTTTTTAAAAAATTAATTTATTTTTATTTGATTTTTAGAGATGGGGTCTCTTCCTATCCCAGGCTGAAGTACAGTGGCTCGATCATAGCTCACTGTAAGCTCAAACTCTTGGGCTCAAGCGATCCTCCCACCTCAGTCTCCCAAGTAGCTAAATATATAGGTGCACACCACCACACCCAGCTAATATTTTTATTTTTATTTTTTAGATATGGGGTCTTGCTATGTTGCCCAGGCTGGTCTCAAACTTCTGGCTTCGATCAATCCTCTCGCCTCAGTCTCCCAAAGTGCTGGGATTTCAGGCATGAGCCACCACATCTGAAAGAAAATATTTACAATTAAAATTTTTTTCATAGACTTCAAAAATTAATTTTTAAAGAAAATAATTTTTAGAACTGTCAAATAAAATAAGTAAGCAGTAATAATAATTTTAATTATCTCCCCAAACCTGTGACAGCTCCCAATTTCTATCATAAAGATATTATTTTGCACATAAATATCCCACATCCAGAGTTTAGACATCATGCTTTTCTTGCTATTAAAAATAATTTGAGGCCGGGCGCGGTGGCTCACGCCTGTAATCCTAGCACTCTGGGAGGCCAAGGCAGGACGATCGCTCAAGGTCAGGAGTTCGAAACCAGCCTGAGCAAGAGCGAGACCCCATCTCTACTAAAAATAGAAAGAAATTAATCAGCCAACTAAAAAAAAATATATAGAAAAAAATTAGCCAGGCATGGTGGCACATTCGTGTAGTCCCAGCTACTTGGGAGGCTGAGGCAGTAGGATCGCTTGAGCCTAGGAGTTTGAGGTTGCTGTGAGCTAGGTTGACGCCACGACACTCTAGCCCGGGCAACAGAATGAGACCCTGTCTCAAAAAAAAAATAATAATAATTTGAAAATGAGCACTTTATCCATTCATTTCAGATTCAGAGTATGAGAAATCACCACTGTGATACAAATATTTTCCTCATATCTGGTACACAACACGTGTATGTCAACTTATCTGATCAGAAAGTATCTGCATTGAAATAAAGCCTTAAATTTTTTTTTCAAGTTCCCCGACCCAGGTAATTTCTTACTTCATCTGTTTGCATAAGAATACAGTAAAACAGGGGAAAACATAACAGAATATTAGGGGACTAAGACCACAGAATACTGTATGTAGGTTGAAAATAAAATCCACAGCTAAATGTCTTTCCTAATTTTGATACAGTATGATAAAAACTACTGGCTTGTATTTTCAGAGCTTGGATTTTGTCATATAATCTATGCAGGTAAACTCTGATCAAACCCTTTGTTACCTTTTTCTTCCTCTGAAAGTTCTTCTATTGGTTCCAGTACGTGCGATGAGAATGCCTGTTCTATTAACGAGGAAAAATAAGAATAGTACAAACAGGTCAACAGCAAAGAAAGTAACACTGGTTTCCTTTCAAGCAATTTCAGAGATAAAATTCTATGGTATGTTAATCATAGCAATAATTTACTGGGAAAAAATATTGAGGCAATCAGTGAAAGCTTTTCACTTTTTCATGGTATCTTATATTTCTATGTATTTTCCATTAACTCCACTCTGAGGAAATTATATTTTTAAAATAATTAAGTTAAAGTTTCTCACTCATGAACTGAATGCTTGGAATCAGTCTTTTAAGACACAAGGGCACAAGTGCAAAAGATTTTTGTCACTTATAAAATATTTTGATCAAGTGGCTAAATAGAAAGTTGATGAAAATATTTTGATTACAAAAAAAGAATTAAAAATTCCCAAGGCCCTGGAATTCCCACTTACTGCCTGCCCCCAGCGCCAACCCAGGGTCTTCAAATGGTAGGACCAAGAAGATAAATAGGTGAGGACAGGTGAGAGGTCGGCTGCAAGACTGGGGCCATTCTTACACACCTGCGCATCCCTAAGCTGTCTTTCAAGACCTAGTCTGCGCCTGGAGAGCCGCCAGGGCAAGGCTGTGGCCTGGAAACGGCCCTGACCCCACATCTGGGCAGAGGAGGGAGGACTCTTCCCAATCTCACCCCACAACAGCAACTACTGGGAGATGAGGTCTCTGGGTGACATTTCCCAGTTACACGCAGACACAAGGACCCTGCTGGCAGCATTAATAAAACCAAACCCCAGCCCATCAAGGGAAGGGTATTTCCTTCATGGGGAAGGTCAAGTTTTAGGTGAAGGTTTAAGGATGGTGCTCAAGCATTAGACATGGGATAAAATGCAACTAGCAAGACGGACTTAAAGGTGTGTGGTTCACTCACCTTCAGCTTGGATGCTGACATAAGGCACCTCCCCACTAGCTCTGCACCTTCATTGCCAAGGTGGAGGTCATTCCACTCTACCACAGACCCCCCAAGTGGGCAACGGGCCGGGGTAAAGAGAGCCAACACTGACCGAGTGCTCACTAGGTGGCCAGGCAGAGATCTAAGGGCTTATAAGTATGTAAGATTTAATGCCTCCTGCTGTGAAGGCCTATTTTTAATTTATTAAAGGGGGTTTTTAGTATTTATTCTATTTTAGATAGATAATAGATAGATAGATGAACAGACTGATTTAGGTATATATAAATATGTTTTTATATCTTGCCCAGCAATCTAGTCGGCATGTCTAACGTGGGCTGTTTGGGAGAAATGCATTTTAAATTACTTTCGAATGAACTTCTGGAACACAGCCCTATTATTAAGTAGGAGACCAGCTTAAAGTTTCTCACTCATCAACTGAATGCTTGAAATGAGTCTTTTAAGACACAAGGGTAGGCTGGGCACGGTGGCTCACGCCTGTAATCCTAGCACTCTGGGAGGCCAAGGTGGGCAGATCGTTTGAGCTCAGGAGTTCAAGACCAGCCTGAGCAAGAGCAAGACCCCATCTCTACTAAAAATAGAAAGAAATCAGCTGGACAGCTAAAAATATATAGAAAAATTAGCCGGGCATGGTGGTGTGTGCCTATAGTCCCAGCTACACGGAGGCTGAGGCAGGAGGACAGCTTGAACCCAGGGGTGTGAGGTTGCTGTGAGTTAGGCTGACGCCATGGCACTCTAGCCTGGGCAACAAAGCAAGACTTTCTCTCAAAAAAGAAAAAAAAAAGACACAAGGGCACAGCTGCAAAAGATCTTTGTCACTTATAAAATATTTTTGAAACTTGGACATGGCCCCGTGAAGGAACATTTAAGTCCATGCAGGTATTATACCACAATGCTGAACAAAAAAATGTGCTTTTCAAATTTGTTATTCAGCCTCAAGTAAAATTATACAAATACATTATCTTACTAGTTTGAACTGCTGAAAATAGAGATTTAAGGAGGACAACTAATTTTAGTTTTTAGAAAGTCACATGGTTTATATTTTATTGTACTTTATGGAAATGACAAAAATAAGGTTATGAAGAAAATTTTGATAAAATCTTCACAAAATCATCATATACATATCATTATATTACAGGGCTACTCCTATGACTTATTTCTCTAAAAGCGGGAAAAACTGGAAGAGTTCTGACCTGTTTCTTTCTGTGTGCACTGGGGGAGTTCTGGGAGAAGAGTAGATTCTTGAACCTGGCTCTTAAAAAGCAGGGCTGGGGAAGTGACATTGATCAAACCCCAAATCCCCAAACAAGCAAGCAGATGTCCCATGTCGGGTGGGAAGGGCCTGCCATTCTCATGCTTTGTAAGCCACCGGTCTAGCCTCCAAATGTCCCAGCTCCCCTCCTGAGCCGAGATCTGTCTTGAGGCTTCCAGAAAAATCCCTACACCACTCTCCTACTATGACCTGCAGAAGAAAGGCTCCTTGACCTCTCCCTAATCCCACCCTTTCCTCCACTGGCTGGCCTCTGGCTGGACTCCACCATCCCTATGCTAGCAACCAAATGTGCCCGGCGTTTCCTTCCTCAGTGGCTCCTGCCTCGTGGGACCTCACAAGGGCCCACTGCAGGAGCCATCACTGCTCTCCCCACTGGGCAGGCAAGGCCACCTAAGCCTGCAGCTTCATGAGCTGGCTGTGAATCCAGACTGTTTGCTTCCAAAGTTCAGATTCTTGACCATGAGGCAATAAGCCTCCCTCCTAGCACTCTCTAGGCTTGTCTTCCTGACTTCTCCAAATGCTACCACCACCCACTCATGGGAGTGCACCATGCTTTGTCCCTTCCCTTGTCCTGGCCCTCAATCACTCCCCAGCTTGGATTTGCACAGCCCAGCTCTCCAATTCTGTGCATCCAGTTTAATAACATTCAGTGGCTACACACTGCCCAAATAACGACTCCCAACAGCTGCAGTGCGGCACTCAACGGCTGCCAAGAACGGCCTTGATCAACCTGGCTTCCCTCAAATCTCTTCTGCATTGTCTCTGCTTGGCCAGGTAATGACTTCGTACCACTAGTTCACATCTTGTGCCGTCCTGCTTCTTTTCCTTCTACTGTTTGCTTTGCCTAGGATGCCATCCCAGCATGTCATCTCCTACTTAGCTCAAATGCAAATGTCCGCTGCTCCCGGTCCCCCAAGTGGAGCAAATCTCTCCCTTGCTCGGACGCTCATTTTGTTTATCAGTGGCTCTCACCTTGCACCATAATTATAAGCATTCGGTCTCCTTTACAGACTGTAAGTTCTTTGGGGGCAGACTCTGTTTCTGATCATTTCTGTGTCTCTGTTGCGCCCAGCCTTGGCCTTGCACCCAGGGGTGACCCGTAACTATCCATCACTGCCCAGTGGTCTGTGAAGGAAGGCAGGCAGGAAGGGGCGGGACACCACTGGAGAAATGGCATAATGGCAAGTGGCATGTTAACTCCTCTTTAAGATTCTCCTGAGCTTTCCTGGGATATATACCTAGGATGTCAGCCACATCCAAACATTTCCTCGTGTGATTGCATGTAAGCAGGGTCACCTGGCAGGGATCAGCCCCATTCTCCTTTTGAGGGTCTAAGACTAAGACTTCCTTTTAGTGGACCCCACCCCACTTCTGTACCTCTATTCCGGCCGACGGCTCTCAGAGGGAGAAACTATCATTCTTCCCAGTAACAGCCACAACACCAGAGCTCTAGAGTACACCACCCGTCACATATTGGACAATAAACTATTGCTTGAACCGAAGGGCTGTATTAGGTTTCCGTATTTCAAGATGTAAAATATTTACTTTGAGAACAAAACATAATAATTAAAAAGTCTAATAAAAATGTTTCTGCCTTTTGGAAACCAATTATGACATACTTAAAGGCTCAGGGCAGCTTTCCCATTTCTAATTTCTAGTTTTTGCGGCTCTTGTTCTAGCTATACAATTAAAGTCAGGCATACATGAACCCTTTGCAATTTACAGAACTAATTAAAGGAGAGCTCTACACGTAGGTAGAACCTAGTGGTGCCCAGAGGCTTTGAAAAAAGTGATTATTTTGCATCCTCAGTGCTAAAAGAAGATGGTCATTTTGCCTGGCCACTCTAAAAGGCGACAATGTTATCAGGCAAGGCCATCCAAGCAATGGGTGTGTGGGTCAGTTTAACAACCACAAAGTATACTTGATTTTCTGGGCACTGTAATACTACAATTTAGGCACAACTCCATGACTCAACGAGTGCAATGTTCTCTAGTGGTGAAAGTACCACTGAAAAATGACTTTGAGGTTTTTCCCAGGAAAAACTTACAGTAGTGGATGGCAGTCAAGCACGACTGTTTATTTTCTCCAGAACGTGCATGTCATCCTATCAACTGCCTTAGCATCAGCACGCACTGCCTCTGTTGTTCAGTTGGCGTGGCAAAGTCGAAAGCAGGGGAGTGATCAGAGCCCCCAGTTTTTACCTAGATCCCCTCAGGACAGAAGTGCTGGCAGTGGCGTCCCTTCCATGCCCTGCCCTCAGCTGAAGGGAGCGGCTAGCCTCCCCTCGGGGCAGCGCACGTCTGAAAACGGACAATCCGAAGTGCTCATCCCAGCTCTGCAGCTCTCAAGCAGGGTCGGTGGAGGCCCCCATGGCAGGTGTGTCTGGGTTCAATGTCCCCTTCACCCAATCCTGCTCCCCTCACAAGTGCTGTCTGAATGGCATCTCCCTGTAAACCCCCCAACTGTAAACCTCTGCCTCTCAGGCTGTTTCCTAGGGAACCCAACCTAAAACGGTGAGGAATCACATTTTTCATGGTGAAGCACCTCATCAAGCTTTGAGATAGAACAAAGGATGGAGGGTAACCAGCCTCAAGAACGTTAAGCAACCCATGACTGACCTCCCTGCCCTCCCTGCCCTGGCTGGGTGGGGGGACATCAGCAGGCCCTGGTCTAGTCCCCTCCTAGCTCCTGCCACGGAGATGCTCACACATCAGCTTTGATCTCCATCCAAGGGCTGTGGGCCCTGCGCCAGGTCTGGCTGGCATTTAAAACTAGCATTTCAATCCCAGAGGATGCCAGGAAGGGGGCATGACTGATTTGTGCAGCCCTGGGTCAATCAGGCAAGGGTCTACATGGAACCCATGCTTTAGAAATGATAGATTTGCCAGGACTCTCGAATTAACCCCAGACAGCTTAACGTACCCACTTGGTGTGTCCTTTGTTTAGTAATAAAAATATATGACAAAGAAAATATGGACCTTTTATAATGTCATGTAGAAGGCTAACTATAATAAAGTAGGGGAAAAAAAGGAAAAGAAACTGAAACACGGTTGAAATACAAAAGAGAAGTGGCCAGCAATGCTTTGCAAAAATCAGTCCTAAAAAAGGAGGCAACCAGAGAGGCTTTAGACCTGCCATAAAATAATATGAATAGAGAATGGTTGCCAGAGATAATTTTCTTGTATATTCAATATTAAAGCTAATTTGTATATGTCCAATGTGCACTTTATCTCTATTCCTGGTCCAAAGGGAAAAAACTGCATATTCTAAACACTTGTAAATAAGAAGATCCAATATGTGGAGAATTTATACAGTACATATTGTGATCACATACTTAGGACAACTGATCTACCTGAAATGGTCTTAGGAAAAAAAAAATAAAGTGTAATAAGCACTTCATGAGTCAGTCCTGAGTAAAAAGGACCAGAATTATTACGAAAGACCACAATATTTAAGAAGAGAAAAAGTCCTACTAAACTGACCATTAGATCATGGATTTAAGTCTAATTTTTAAAAGGCCAAAATTAAAGTGTAGTCATCATTAGATTCCAGAGCGTCTGTAAGCGAGATGGGAAAAAGATGGTCCTTTTCCCACCTTAATTCATTTGTAACATACAGCACAGTACAGGAAAACAACATATTCAAGAACACACTGTGAAAACTGTAAGCACTTCCACTGTATAAAAAGTGAAGTCTGGCTACAAATATCCACCTCGTCTACCGGATCTTGTTAATAACAATTATCACCCTTTTGATCTGGTCCAAGAACCGAATCCTGGCAGTGATTTCATCCAGTGGTTCCTACTTATTTCCTTTGGTTTCCATCACATGTCTTTTCTAGATTTTCCCAACCAATCTTTGAAGCTGTTTGTTGAAGGAAGGTGACCTGCTGCCACACTGAAAGTTATAAAAACAACCACATATGCCCTGTGGCATGGCTGGTTGGCTGGTCTAGTAGCAGGTCACCCTCATTCTTACCCAATACCTACCATTTTCCACAAAAGTCATAATCAAAGTACTACTCAAAGGTAAAATTCCTATTTGTGAGTCTGGCAATATATACGTTTTACACTTTATGACTTTCAGCAGATGTGTTTAGTTTACGGTAATATTACACATGAAGACTGCAGTTTTAATAACTGTTTTGCAATCACTAAAATGCTTCCTGTTTCACATAATTACCCCCCCCCCCACAGAAGCACTTTTGGTTAATAAGTTATCTAACTCAGAGTGGCAAGTGCACATAAAATGCTGAAACTTACCATGTGCCATTGTTAGACTTGACTTAGCTTCCAAAGTCGGTGGGGCTGGGGCACTCACTGAAACAGCACAAAAAAGAAAAACCTCACAGCTTCCATAGTCAAAGCACAAGCATCTGAACATGATGTTAACCACATACTCCTCAAATTAGTCAAGATGCATAACAGAACACAAGGGTCAGATGTTTTAAACAAGAAAGATAGTACATAACTAACCTAAACCGATTTTTAGTAATAGCTTTACTGAGATATAATTCACCCTTTTAAACATTCAATTCAGTGGTTTTTAGAGCTGTGCAACCATAACTGCTATCAAATTTTAGAACAATTTCATCACCACTACCCCCAAAACACCTGTCCGCATTAGCCATCCCATCTCATTTCTCTCTCCTCCTCAGCCCCTGGCAATGATTAATCTACTTTCTGTCTCTGTGAATTTGCCTGTTCTGGATGTTTCATATAGTAAATGGAGTCATACAATATGTGCCCCTTGTGTCTGGCTTCTGTCACTGGTTTTCCAGGTTCATCCATGTTGCAGCATGTATCAACATCAGCATGTATTTTTATGGCCAAATAACATATCACTGTATGAAGAGACTATGTTTTATTTATCTGTTCATTCATTAGCTGATGGACATTTAGGTTGTTTCCACTTTCCAGCTAAAACGAATAATGCTGCAATGAACATTCATGCATGATACACCAATTTTGAAAGTATTCCAATCCCTGGGCTGGTAGACACCAGGTGAAGACATTAATTCAGCCACAGCCTTTAGAGAGGCGCTTACCTGATTCAAGTAAGACTAAACGCTATTTTAAATTTCTCTAGAAAATTAGATTCCACAGCCCACCTTCCAATATTTGACAATTGTTAACTGAGGGCCCTCTCTAGGCCATTAAGTTGTCCCGTCTGTTTTCACTACACAACACTTGTCTTTTAGTTTACTGTCGCTTTCTCTAGTTTATTAAGATAGACCATTAATTCTAATCTTACTTTAAAAGATAGTGGCCACAAACCCCAGCTACTTCAAAAGGCATACTTTTTTTGTTGTTACAATGGCTACTGGTGAAAGCGTTCAACTAACTCCTGTTTGTAAATTGCTAATAACCTCTGGAAATATGGCTTTCAAACTCATTTGCAACTTGTATAATCTAGAACACAGTTTGGCAAACTACAGCCCCTGGGACATACCGAGCCCACTGCCTGTTTTTCTTGGGACACAGCCAAGCTCATTCATTTAAATATTGTCCATGGCTGATTTTGCACTTAAAACAGCAAAGTTGAGTAGCTGCAAAATGGACCATCTGGCCTGTGAAGCCTAAAACTGTCACTACCTAGCCCTTTACAGGAAAAAAGAAAAACCAGAATATTAACTATTTCTGATACAGATATTATTCCAGCTACAACCAGGTCTTCTTCCTAAACTATCGAATTCATTCCCTTGTTAAGGAAGGGTCGTAAATCAGGTCTAGAATGACTGACTGGTGTCTAAATTACCAATGGCATACAGATTGGTGGGTCAACAGGTTTTATCATACCTGCCTCACATTAGACATCACAGACTCTTCATTTTGCTGGGTACAGGGGGGTCTGATCTGTTGCGTATCTCTTACGCTGTCTTTCACTTTATGATTTGGATTTTCTGATCTTAAAACTTTAGAGCACGTGTGTTTTCTTTTAAGTAAAGAGACATTTCCCTGCCATCACTAGGGCCTTGGCTTTTGGATCCTTTTCTGTGCTGGGAGGAGAAATGGGGACGCGCCAACCACCCTTTTCTTGCCTACTCATCACAATGCACAGAGATCCCACTAGTGAAGGGACCCTGTCTACGGGCCTTTCCCCACTGGAATTCTCTAGTGCCAGTGGCATCCACATTTTTTTGACCATATGCTCCAGTTAGTAAAAGTTAACCCGAAAATACACATATTTATTTAAATAAATTCTACATACATGCAAACCATACATACATTTTAAAACAGAAAAAAAAAATTGAAAATGTTAAAGAATAAGACTCTTTTTAATATATAAAAAGAACTTCTAATCATTTCTTTCCCATATTCCGACAGATCATTTCGTATACCTCCAAGGGGTCTGAATACCCCGTTTGGAGAAAAACCACCCTAACTAAATAGAGCTTGGGTATTTTTTTTTCTCGCTTGTATATTTGAGTTTAGTCAGCTGATGAAGATTTTTTTTACTTAAATAATTTAAACCTTGGACTTTTCCATCCTTCTCTGAAATGTGTTTTCTTAATTTTATAAGATATGTTTAAGTCCAGTTTCTCCTCTCCCCTCAACTATACTCTTGGCACTTAAACTCCCCATCACCTCCCAATCTCTTTAGCTTCAAGAAGCAACATCAAGAAGCTTCAAGAGGCCGGGCACCGTGGCTCATGCCTTAATCCCAGCACTTTGGGAGGCCAAAGTGGGAAGATCACTTGAGGCCAGGAATTGGAGGTTACAGTGAGGTAGGATTGCTCCACTGCCCTCCAGCCTGCGTGACAGAGTGAGACTCTGTATCTAAGGAAGAAGCTTCAAGAAGCACCTGAAAAGACTGAGCAGTTAAAAACATTAGCGTTTTCTAGTCAGTTGCGCCAAATTCCAAAACGTGCCCATTAATGTCCTTCAGTCACCACAAAGTCCCCTCATGAGTCCTGGGCCCACATGTGTGATGTCCTCACTCAGTGCCCAGCTAGATCTCCTCTAGTGCAGATCCCTGTGCACGCCCATCTGCCCCCGACGCCCACCAGCGCCAGCTCCCTGACTCCCTCCACCCACAGATCTTTCTCGAATGGAAGTAAAGATATTTCAACTATTTAACTATTATCTTAAAAAAAAAATTGTCAGTTTCTTAACTGTAAAGATTATGTCTTTTTGGTTTCCTGCCGAATCTTGACAGCTCTGGGGGGCAGACCAGATGGCCGAGCTGACTGCATGTGAGGACAGACAGAACACCTGTTCAAAGCTGGCAGCAGCAAGAGTCTCAGCATTGCCAAAATGTGGTGGCCACCGCAGGCAGTAGCATAGTCACACAGTGTGTCACTTTGGGAAATCTAAAAGTATAATCTGGAGTGATGCCAGAGAATTTTTAGTCATCCCTTTACAAGGCAAATTGCGAAACACTAGCTATGGCTAATCAAAATCACCACAAAATCACGCGGATATTTACAGTCCTGGGTTTTAGAATTAGGTCAAAGCCATGAATCAAAATAAATCATTATGCAATCTCCCAAACATGTTGGTTTTCAAAGAAAAGTCTCTAAAAATAACAAATAAGTAAAAGATACGTTTTGGCTTAGTATTTTAAAGGTACTTTTAAAGCCCTGAACCTACTATAGAAACTTACCAGGTACGGCTGGGGCAGTTGGCTTAGATTCAAAAGTTTGCCAGGCTAACGGAGTCCCTGAAATGACCAAAAAAACGAATTAGTAACAAAAATCACAAGCTACAGATTAAATTTTGGCAGCCCTAATTTTTATCCCCCGGAAAAACAATAAATAAAATATACCAATATATAGTGTCTCACCCAAGAGAATAAATATGTTCAACATAAATCCTTTTAAACCTAAATTTTTTCTAAAATTGCTTTTCAAATATTTATGATATCTGAGTAATTATACAGATAACTGTCACTACCTGAGCTCTTGCTATCCAAAGAGAAGTTAAAGGGAACCACAACCCCTTCTCAAAAAACAAGAGGGAGGAAACGCAGCTCCTACGCCCCAGGACCAACCATGAGTTGGCATCCCTTAAGTAGACAAAGATTCCTTAACAACCTGAGACATGCAGGAGCCAAGATTGGAATCACCCGGGGGCAGACCAGGCAGAAGGCGAGCTTTTAGGCTTTACTAAGAGACCCTGCACCTGTGGTCCCCACGGGCCCTTATGGTCTGGCTCTTGAATGGTACAGAGACTGGCAGGCTACCATTGCTGCAGTCAGTGGGCGGTGTATACCCCCACTATGCGTTCACCCCCAAACCACCACAACTGAGACTAATGCAGCAAGCCCTTATAGTACTTCAGAGTCATTAAGAGTTTAATATTAATAACAATAACTATCACTAAGGAGGGCTTAGCAGGTGTACTTCACATTATCCCACTTAATACTCACAACAAACCTATGATAGTCACTATTTGCTATGGTTTCAATGTCCCCTCCAAAACTCAATACCATTTTAACAGTGTTACATGCAACAGTGGCAGGAGTGGGTTAGTCATTATTGCAGGAGTAGGTTTCTGATTAAAAAGGACTAATTTCCTCTCTCTGTCTTGCATGCTAGCATGCCATGGGATGCCTTCTACTGTGGGATGACCCTTGCCAGGTGCAGGCACCGTGCTCTTGGACCTCCCAGCCTTCAGAGACTTCAGTTCTTTATAAATTACTCAGTCTGTGGCATTCTATTATAGCAGCACAAAATGAGACTAAGACACTATTAATATTGCTACTTCAGAGCTGCGGAAACTGAGGCAGAGATTCACAAAGCTACGAAGTACCAGAGACGGGACTTGAACCCAGTCTGTTCCCAGATCCTGTGCTTTTAATCATAACTCTGTCTGTCCTACAGTATATACGTTAAGAGGTAAATGGTTACTGAGCGGGTGTTATGTGCATAAGAGTATTCCGATAAAAATAATGAAACCATTAAATGATAGTTTAGATTTTTAGAATTCTTCAACTCTCTGGGTAGTGGTAAACAGATCTCTCAGATAAAATAATAGAGGATAGATCTCCCAAATTAAAATCACAAGAGGAATGCCATCCAGCACACATAAACCAACAGGGCCCACGTTCTTCTGCTGCCCAGCGCAGCCAGGGAGGCTCACCTCACCTCCAGCACCGAGATCCTGTCCACTTACCTTTGGGTTCACTCACACTGTTTAATGGTTTACTGGTAAACTCTTTAATCTGCAAAGAAGAACAGTCTTTTATTGATACACGCTTGAAACTATACAGGAACACATTGGATAAGGGACAGATCATGTTAGTAAATTAACCTTTTCACTAAATTGTCTAAAGACACAGGGCACAGGGATTTAAAAGCATGGAGGCAAAAGTGTTATGAAAGCAGCATTTGGACTTGGCTGCTCCTCAAAGTAATTGCCCCCCAAAATTCTTATCCACCTTCAAATCAAATTAATTTTGAAATCTAACTGAATAAATCTGCTCTACAGGATTTTAAAATACCTTTTAAAATTTTATTTTATTGTATTCACTTTTATGAGCTATCACAAGGGGAAATATAATCTATCTTCTTTGCCTTATACCACTTACAAATGCTCTGAACTAAAAACACATGTTCTTAGGTAAACCACGTTGCTTAAGAAGCATAGTGCCAAACTACCACCAGCCGTACCTGCTGTTTCTGAGTTATAATCAGCTCATTCTGCTCCTGGAGTCTCTGCCCTAGCTCTTCTAACCTCTTCTTGTAGAAAACATTACTTGCATTTAGATCATCTATCATTGAGGTTCGAAGTTTCTCTATATGTGACAGGAGCTGAAAAAAAAATTAAGAAAGGCAACTGTCTGCAAGCTGCACATAAAATCTCTTTATTCTGTAGATTTTATGCACGTGCCCTGCCTTCTTCGCTGGCCTTATGCTCTCCGTGCACATCAAGTTGAATCAACCTTCGATTGAGGCCCTGGCTGTACCAGGTGCTGCTTCTGGGTTCCCAGGGAGTTCATGACCCAGGACAGACAGCACTGATAAGTGGGCAGCTG
Organism: Lepilemur ruficaudatus; assembly: GCA_963574885.1. Classification (NCBI taxonomy): domain Eukaryota; kingdom Metazoa; phylum Chordata; class Mammalia; order Primates; family Lepilemuridae; genus Lepilemur; species Lepilemur ruficaudatus. Next base: position 17,037 of record CAUYRT010048132.1, read on the forward strand.
AGCCAACTTGAGCACGTTACACAGAATAACACACAATGAGCAATGACAAAGGACGAAAGCCTCTCCCTCAGAGCTCCCCTTCTCCCAGAGCTCTGCCCACGCCTCCACACCACACGTCCCACGCAGTCCTGGCCCCCCACGTCCACATATGGCACCCTGGGCCTGGGCCTGAGAGCACATCTTAATATCTGTATATTCCCAGCAACTGGCATAATCCCTGGCCCTTAGCAGGTTCTCAATGAATGTTTACTGAGAAAAGAAAGAGGGATGGATAGTGGGGAGTAGAGGAAAAGGGAGAGGAGGGAGGACGGGAAAGAGGGAAGGAGGGAAAGAAAAGGAGAGATACCAGGATAGAGAGGACCAGGGACACAGAGAGACTTAATGTCAGGGACTCATCTTTAGAGACTTAATGTCAGGGAAGAGCATATACGGTACAAAAAGAATTCAAGAAGAATTTATTTTCAATAATTTAAGAAAAAGCTCTTAACGCCATTTCAATAGTTGCTTAAACATAGAGGTTTACAAAAAAAAAAAAAAAAAAGCTTGAGGCCAGGTATGGTGGCCCACACCTGTAATCCCAGCACTTTGGGAGGCCAATGTGGGAGTATTGTTTGAGGCCAGGAGTTCAGGGTCAGGCTGGGCAACACAGCAGGACCCACCATCTCTACAAAAAATTTAAAAAATTAGCCAGGTGTACTGGTATGTGCCTGTAGTCTTAGCTGCTACAGAGGCTGAGGCAGGAGGATCGTTGGAGCTCAGGAGTTCAAGGCTGCGGTGAGCTGTGATCACACCACTGCACTCCAGCCAGGGCTACAGAGTGAGACCGTGTCTCAAAAAAAAAAAAGCTTAGTAATTGTGGCAAAGGACATTCCAAGTCTAAGGCATGGAAGTGGAGACAGAATGTGCAGATCAAATAAAGGGGTAGAAAGTAGCTATGTCTGAGATGAGCATGTAAGAGCACCTGGATCAGCATTTTCCAATTTGCCTGTTTTTTAAATTAATTAATTTATTTTTCTTTTTCCTTTTTTTTCTTTATTGAAGTATACTTTACATATCATGCCTTTACTTCATTTTAAGTGTACAATTAAATGATTATTAGTGAATTTACCAAGATGTACAGTTAATCACATAAATCAGTTTTAGAGGATTTCCTTCCTCCTATTGAGACCTCTAATTCCCTTCCTCAACTACTTTTTAAGCACGTCCCACCCCTCCACAGTGCCCACCCACATCGCTCAGACATGGGTCGACCTCCCACCCCCTGAATCCCTAGTGAACACCATCACCATTTGAGCCCCATAGTGTTAATCAGTCAGTACCAATTTAATCAATTTGCCTGTTTTTTTAAATTGACACTCACTATGTGCTAAACGCTGTGTTAAGCACTTTATCTTATTTAATCCACACCACAATATTGTGGATACATGTTTTGGCTCCATTGTACAGATGAGGAATCTCAAGTCTAGAGTGGTAAAGCGTCCCAAATTAAGATAGCTGGAGAGAGCAGAGCCCAGAATTGAATGTCCACGTCTGGCTTCCAAATCAATGCTCTCGGTCAACACAGCACACAGTCCTGCCTCTGAAGTGCTCTTGCTCCTATGAGGCTGGACAAGCACTGGGTGGACCAAGCTAGAAAGCTTTTCTGGGTGAAGTCTAAAAAGAACTCTCCATATCCTAGAGGATACTAAGAATCTTCCCCAAGGAGGGCGCTGTCAAGAAATTCCACTACATTTTTACAGACCCCTGGAAGAGTAACCCCTGGGAAAGCAGCCTGGGAAATGCTAAGCCAGAAAAATAGAAGGAAAAGCCAGTAAAAACGTCCAGGGTTCTGGGTGGAAGTTTAGGGTCTTGGACCTGATCAACAATATTGAGAGTTGCTCCATGCCCCAAGAAAGGGGGAAAAAGGAAAAAGTAAGGGATGATATCACTTTGATATAGGAGTTAAGAATGGACCAGAAAAGTGCAGAAAACAAGAGACAGCCAGAAATTATTTCAATAAGTTTGCAGCCCATGAGCCCATTATTGTGATCTCCCATTTCAAGTTCTACTCTATTCTCTACCCGTGCACATCACCCCGTCCTTCTTTCCTTTCTTTACGTGACCATTCCACAACCTCCCACACTCTTCTGTTGGGTTAAAAGGACATGCCATCACTTATCTGTGACTCCCTTTGAACTCCTACCAGTGTTATTTAAAAAGAAAAAAAAAGACTGCCAAGAATCTAGGTAAAGCAATAAAAAGTTGGCAAATGCAACTTCCCCTAAACAGAGAAATACAATATGTGCATTGTGGGAACAGTAGGCACCAATCATGTGGAATAATTAATAGTTAGGTCTCAGGCAGAGATTACTAAACCTGATTGAATTCACCCCTCTGTTAGGGTTTAAGAGAAAAGAAGGGAGAAGTAAGCAGCTTCTGAACAGCCAAAGCTGACGAGGGAGCAGCGAAGCCTGGCGGTGGCACAGAAACTCCCACGCTCCCAGTACTCGAGGCGCACACCTCGCTCTGAACCGGGAAAGAAAGGCCTCACCTTCTGCCTCTGTACCCCCAACAGTAAGTCTTTCCAACACGACTTGCAGTGACCTACAAGTGTAAAAATTGCAGCAACCATTCTATTCCAGCCAGAAGACCACTGACATTCCCACAGCTGCCTGGAACACAGTGGGCTTTAAAGGAGTCAGGATTAAAAAAATCACCTCCTATGAATAAGGAAACCTGTCCCTAAATACCAATGCGATAAAGATGTCTTAAAGAATAGGGACTTCAAGGCCGGGTGTGGTGGCTCACGCCTGTAATCCTAGCACTCTGGGAGGCTGAGGTGGGAGGATCGCTCAAGGTCAGGAATTGGAAACCAGTCTGAGCAAGAGCGAGACCCCGTCTCTACTAAAAATAGAAAGAAATTAATTGGCCAACTAAAAATATATAGAAAAAATTAGCTGGGCATGGTGGCACATGCCTGTAGTCCCAGCTACTTGGGAGGCTAAAGCAGGATTGCCTGAGCCCAGGACTTTGAGGTTGCTGTGAGCTAGGCTGATGCCATGGCACTCTAGCCCGGGCAACACAGTGAGACTCTGTCTCAAAAAAAAAAAAAAAAAAGAATAAGGACTTAAGTGATCTAAGAGCAGTGGTTCAAACCATGGATCTAAAATGGAATCGCTAGGCCAGGCGCAGTGGCTCACGCTGTAATCCTAGCACTCTGGGAGGCCAAGGCGGGAGGATCGCTCAAGGTCAGGAGTTCAAGACCAGCCTG
>CAUYRT010048134.1:0-63497 GCA_963574885.1 Lepilemur ruficaudatus
GATCCTCCTGCCTCAGCCTCCCAAGTGGCTGGGACTACAGGCATGCGCCACCATGCCCGGCTAATTTTTTCTATATATTTTTAGTTGGCCAATTAATTTCTTTCTATTTTTAGTAGAGACGGGGTCTCGCTCTTGCTCAGGCTGGTTTTGAACTCCCATCCTTGAGCAATCCACCCGCCTCGGCCTCCCAGAGTGCTAGGATTACAGGTGTGAGCCACCGCGCCCAGCCATAGTTTTCCTATTACAAACCCAATGACCTTTTCTTCTGACTATATCCAGGACGGATGTCCTCAAATCCTCAATGGTTTGGAAAAGGAAATTTTGTACAGCCTGGTCATGTTATTAGCTAAACCCAAGACTTATGTTTTAGAAGATAGTCATTATTATCATGTCACATTTGTTGACAGTTCTTGTCATGTAAACATCTTCTAGGGATATGTATGGATATATGTGGACTAGTTGAGTATACTCTACTTCCCATTCTCTGGGGACAAATAAACTATAGTGAGAATAGAAAAAGACAGTGTACTGATCAGATCGCCTCTCTGGGGAATTTGGTTAAAGATCTGTGGAGGGATCCATCAGTTGGTGGTCACAAAAGTAGTAGAAACAAGAGGAGTCACAAATGTGGTGGAATCTTGAAAATGAACAATAGATGCCCATGTGTAAGAGGCTGGAGCTATTATGTCCTTGAATGATGTAACCCTGAGGCTTTATTTGTCCAGTTAAAATTACATGCATCATTTAGAAACACATTTACTCTTCTAAACCCATCATCAAAATTTGTAAGTACTGTAAAATAGTTTGGGAGCGTAAATCAAAATGAAAAGCAGGCAAACTGTTAGTTCTTATTGGACTGAGCCTCTCCTTTGGGCCACCTCCAGGCTACAGGCCAGTGTGTGAGACAGCCACCTTAGACACAGGTCCTCTGATGTCGGGTAGCAAGGTCATGTGGAATAAAGCAAGATCCAGGCCACCAAAAGAGGCTGTGAGTGTGGCAGATGCTCAGTACCCCACATCCAGTGTGTAAGGAGAGGATTTCACTTTTTTCAATAGCACAGGCAAGCCCCTGAGCTAGTCTTTGTAGGACATAAAGATATTTGACTCCTGTCATTAAGGAATAGTGAAAGAGAGCTCAGTAAGGGATACTTGTCACTATGGAGACAGCAGATAAAGCCCATCCCAGAGCCTCCCAGGCATGTTCTTGAGTCTCACCCAGTTATGCTGGACCAAGAAGGGTTGAGAACTGCACAGCCAGTCCCTGGTGGTGCAGCTGCTTTTGCAAAATGAGAGAGAGCAGGACAGGGGAGCTCCACAGGGGGCTGCCACTGTCATGCCAGATAGCTCTTAACTATTCCCCGAGGCGAGATGTGCACTTTGGCTAGCCTAATGTGAGGTGCACACCTGGGACCCCTGCTCTCTTCCTGGAAGCAGGCACTTGAGGAAGTGTTGTTGAGTGGATTCAGTATCCAGCACTCCCCCACCCCCTCCTCCGCAACCCTTGGCTTGTCAGCAGGCAGCTGACACCATCCTTTCATAGGGCACAACTCAGATGTCAGTCTTGGGATTTGTGGATTCGGTTGGACTCTTGCTGGGTTCTCTGTGGCACCTTCAACTTCTTCTAAGCCATAAACCACAAGGGTTGGCTTGAGGTTCCTCCTGAACAGCAAGTGGCTTTGTTTGCTTTGTCCCCAGCTCCTGTAGAGCTAGCCTTGTGATCACCATGAGCAGAGGAGGGCTCATGTGGGGGACCCACCCACCGCTTTGCAGGCAGGTGACCCCCTGTCCTCAGATGTATTATTCTTCCCAGATCAGGGTGAGGCAAGTCGAATGAACAGTAAGAAATGTTTCATGTAGCACAGCAGATACTGCTTCTAATGTTCATTGGGTCTTAAGCTCTAATTGGCCAATTCATCTTTAACCACAAAAAAGGTCACATGTAAGCACAACTTGTGAAAAAATCACCTTTGAGATATATTTGGGCAGGTTCTCAGCCTTTGGGGAGCACAGAAGCCAGCACTGTGGTCACCAGGCTCACCAGTGATGCCGCCACCGCCCTGCGGGAACCAGGGGCAGAGGCCACGTCCTCAGTAACTGGTTCCTCCTGGCCAGGAGAGTTGGCTTCAAGGGATGTGACTATGAATTGCATTCCTGTGACTAAATTTGGCCAATTTCTGACTTGTAAACCATGACTGATTGCTTCTTTTTTAAGTGGAGAATGGCAGTGTTTTCAGCTGGTGCAGGAACAAGACAGCCCAGCAGGCGAGTCTGGAAGGGAGAATGGCTGAGCGCCCCTCGCGGGGAGGCTCCTGATCCTCCCTGGTGCCTTTCCCTCCCAGGTGCCTCACATCACTACCTTGTTCCTACAGCCTTGACTCAGCCCCTTCCCTGAGAGAAGGAGCTGGGCCGGGCAGGTATTCCCACTAAGCCCTCAAGGGCAACGCAGGCCACAAGAGGGTGGTAGGGAGGTGGGACAGGGACACCTGATTTCTAGAGTAGGATTGCTGAATCCTCCAGAATCAGCTTCTTAGAAAATGCATTGATCTCAAAGGGACAGGAGACGCTCCCCTGCCGGGAGCCGTGGGATATGTTGTGGCTGCAGCTGACTTCCGGGCCTCATCCCACCCAAGAAACAGGAAGACACGCTGCACACAGAGAGCTGAGAGCCCCTGCATTTGAGTTACCACTTGTTCATCTCTCTCTGTCATCCAAGATGAAAGGTATTTGCTAACTACTTCCCTTTTGTCTCTTTACTTCACTGGAGGGGAACTGCCAACCTCTCAATCCAGAACAGTAGGTTTCCTGAGCGTGGTAAGGGCATGGAAGGAGGGCGTGGTCTTGTTCCGTGCGCCCTCTTAAGGAAAGAGACTTGCACAGAGGCCCGTGGACGTGTAAAACTAGCTTCAGATGCCTTGTTCTCTTCAAGACAGAGAACATAACAGGCCTAGTGGGATATGCCCAAAAGAACATGGCTACTCTGCCACACCCTGGGCCAGGCAAAGCAAATGGAACTGATACTACCAGTCCGTTGACATTTATCATGTGTTTACCCCATGCCAGGTACAACACTAAATGCTTCCATATAGCATCTCATTCAAATCTTCAAAATAACACCACGATGTAGGCATGATAATAGCCATCACCATTACTCAGATGAAAAACTGAAGCTTAGAGAAGGTACATGAGCTGCCCAAGGGTGCACCACTACTAACTGGTTACGCCAGGATTTGAACCCAGAAAGTCTGCCGTTAAGTCCAGGCTCCTAACCACTCTGTGGTTCCCCCTTATACTCTGTTGAGTGGATGAACTATAGCCTTTTGCCTCCTTGCCTTAATCTCAATTTGGCATTAGAGCAAATGCCCCACTTACAGCAGCTAAGCACCTAACCCATGGGCTTCTCCCGCAGTGAGCTGCTTCCCTGTTCTGGGCACAGCCTCTGCCCCCCAGAGCCCTACAGTCAATTCTACACTGTTATCCAGGGCTACAGAGAAATGAGCGGTGGACTCTTTTGTTCCCTGGGTAAATTCCATTTCCTTTTCTATTGTCTCAGGCTTCTTAGCGATGTAACATTACACCCAACATATCCTGCTTTTAAAAAGAAACTTCGATGGAGGTTGGCAAATTACCATTCACAGCCTGGTGAATGACAGAGTCACAGGAGAGGAGTGGAAGCAGTGCACCTGGTGTCCATAATTACAGGCCTGAAGAGGGAAGAAAGCAGGGAGGAAGGCAGGCCAAATACAGCTGAGCGGGGGAGGCTGCCTCCGAGGGGACTGGAGAGGGCCCCAGTGGAAAAGCCTGCAGCTGAGGATGTTACACAGCAGGTACTTTAATCTCCCTCCTCCTGCCGCAACCGTGCACCTCCACCTTCTGCTCCTTACCTTGGGTTTCTTTTTTGATCTATGTCTCTCCTGATCTCAGATCTGTGTCCATCTTCACACAGTGGCACCAGATGGACCGTGAGGATCAAAATAAAAGCTCTTGAGGCATCCTCGTGTCAAATAATCTGTGTTTTGCTTCTTCGGGTGTGTTCTCTGATCTGCGTTATGTCTGAGAACCTGCAAGAACACTCCAAGAATTTACTCCAGAGATAATTACTGTGGGGATTAGAAAACAGAGGTTGTGACATCCACTGTCCCTCAACCTAGACTTCCTCAGTTACTCCTTTTAATTTTGAAGTGGTGATAGTACAGTAAAAAATAATCTGATCTCTTAGACATGCATTGTGGCTATTTAAATTATGATTAAAATGAATGAACACCAGGTAAAATGAAAAATTTAATTGCTTGGTTGCACTAGCCATACTTCAAGTGGTCAATATTCACATGTGGCTTGTGGCTACCATATTGGGACAGTGCAGATATGGAATGTGTCCATTATAGCAGAAAGTGCTGTGGGACAGTGCCATCACAGACACCAGCATTATTGTCCTCATGCTGATGACACTTCATTGGGCAGAACTTCTAAAGGATAAGTTAAAAGACACAGCTAACAGTGAGGTAGATATAAACCCTACACACAGCCTACTCAACACTTTTTGGAAACCCCTTAGTCAATGATTCTGTCTTCTATGGCCTTCTTTCTAGGGGTAATCTAAGTTCTGAGGGTGAAGTAGGGGCTCCAAGAATGATTCTGGCATTGCGGGTGTGACCCCTGGGGTGCATGACCCTCTCTGCCCTTGTTGGCATTTGGACATTGACTCTGTCCCTCTTTGGCCCAGCAAGGCCTCCAATGCGTGTGTTCCAGCTTCTTTGTTGATGGCATTGACGTGTAGTAACTGACAGACTTTGTGTAGTCTACTGGGCCTCTCCGTCACCTCCGGCACTCTGTAGGGAACAAAGGAAACTTCTGGGTACTCTTGCAGACTACTCTGCATTGAGGATTCCTTCAAACCCTTCTGACTGGTCACCTCCAAGCAAAGGTTCCTCTGCTCGCTAATTTCCTTCAAGTCGACCTGTGGTTTCTATTTCCCATTCTCTCTTTTGGACTTGGCTCACTATGGTGGGCTCTGTGCCCATTCTGGTAGGCTCTGTGCTAATCTCCAGGGCCCAGAAAGCCCTGAGCTCTAGTCACCCACCCTTAAATTTCTCTCTTCCTGCTATAAGTCAAACCCTTATCTCCTTCTGGAGGAGAAAACATCTTTCTGCTCTTCTTGAGTTCTTCCTTTTTATGGTTTATGGTACATTTTATATCCAGAAAATAATCAAAATGTCCAAATGCCAAAAAACAGCGGTCAGCAAACTTTCTGAAAAGGGCCAAATAGCAAATATTTTAGGCTTTGCGGGCCACACTGTTTCTGTTGCGACTCCTCAGCTCTGCTGTTCTATGGCTCTAGCTGCAGACGACACGTAACCAAAGGGGTGTGTGGCTGTGCTTTAGTAAAACTTTATTTACAAAAAACTTTACCTACGCAGGCTATAGTTTGCTCACCCTTGAGCTCTAGGTCCTCTTGTCTTTGGTCCTTAGTATTTAAAAACAAGCTTTTAGAATTAAAAAAAGAAAAATGATTCTACAACCTGGCTCTTGCATGTGGAAATCAGCCTAATCTGCTATATATTTTTAAAGTCTACCTTTGAACTCAAATATCAAGAATTTCCTTCTTTCTTCTAGGCATATCAGTGGAACCCTAAAGGGAGGGCATATCGAAGGTCCCCATGGATGTTTGAATGGTAACAGAAAGGATACAGGATTTAGAAATAGTTAAAATCATATTTCTCAACTATATCTAAAACATTGACTAGCAATTGTGTCTAACTGTGATAGTGAGGATTAACTGGAAAAGAGTATTTTGTAAAATGTGTCTCACACATTTCAGGCATGTGGTGAACATTCAATAAATGCCTACCTCTTTCCATTCCTATACCTCTAGAGTCAACACTGTGATGTCATTTGAGCAACAGCTAGAAGACCAACTCTCTCTCAAATTCACTGAGTTAAAATGCATTTCTTTTCCCATTCTCATGAAAAAATGCAAATTTTCCCCAAAGAAGGAAATTTTAATTTTTAGCATTTTCTTAAAGCCACATGACAGAATGCCCAGGGCCAGATCCTCTGTGAAGGAGCCATCATCAGTCAGGTTTTAAAATGGGATTAAACAAGGATGTTCGCCCTCACCACTTTTGTTCAACATAGTACTAGAAGTCCTCACTAGAGCAATCTGGCAAGAGGGAAAAAAAAAAGGCATCCAAACTGGCAAAGAGAAGTCAAAATTGTTCGATGTTTGCTGATGATATGATCTCATATCTAGAAAACTCTAAAGACTCCACCAGAAAACTCTTAGATTTGATAAATGAATTCAATATAGTTTCAGGATACAAAATCAACACACAGAAATCAGTAGCATTTCTATACAGCAATAATGACCTAGCCAAGAACCAAATCAAGAAGGCAATCCCATTTACAATAGTTACCAAAAACAAAAAACAAAAAAACCTAGAAATATATTTAACCAAGGAGGTGAAAGATCTCTACAAGCAAAACTAGAAAACATTGATGAAAGAAATTGTAGATAACACAAACAAATGGATAAACATCCCATGCTTCTGGATCAGAATTAATATGATCATACTACCTAAAGCAATTTACAAGTTCAATGCAATTCCTGTCAAAATACTGACATTATTTTTCAAAGAATTAGAAAAGACAATTCTAAAGTTCATATGGAACCAAAAAAGAGCCTGAATAGCCAAAGCAATCTTGATCAAAAAAAACAAAGCTGGAGGCATCATATTACCTGACTTCAAATTATATTTCAAGGCTACAGTAACCAAAACAGCATGGTAATGCTATAAAAATGGACACATAGGTCAATGGAACAGAATAGAGAACCCAGAAGTAAGGCCACAAAGCTGGCAAGAACCTACACTGGGGAAAGGACATCCTTTTCAATAAATAATGTTGGGAAAATTGGATTGCCATATGCAAAGTAAGAAACTGGATCCTATCTCTCACCATACACAAAAATCAACTCAAGATGGATTAAAGGCTTGACTGTAAGACTTGAAACTATAAAAATAATAGAAAAAAACCTAGGGAAAATTCTTCTGGACATTGGTCTAAACAAAGAATTCATGACTATGACCTTAAAAACACAGGCAACAAAAATAAAAAATGAGACTTTTTAAAGTACAATGTTTCTGCACAGCAAAAGAAATAATCAACAGAGTGAACAGACAAGCTGAAGAATGGGAGAAAATATTTGCAAACTGTGCATCCAACAGGGGACTAATATCCAGAATTTACAAGGAACTCAAATAATTCAACAAGAACAACAACAAAAAAATCCATTAAAATGTGGGCTAAGGAAATGAATAGACATTTTTTCAAAAGAAGACAAACAAACGGCCAAAAAGCATATGAAAAAAATGTTCAACATCACTAATCAGAGAAATGCAAATTGAAACCACAATGAGATATCAAAATAGCTATTATTAAAAATACAAAAAATAACAGATGTTGGTGAGGATGAAGAGAAAAGGAAACTCATACACTGCGGATGGGAAAGTGAATTAGTGCAACCTCTATGGAAAATAGTATGGAGATTTCTCAAAGAACTAAAAATAGAACTGCCATCTGATCTAGCAATCCCACTACTGGGTATCTACCCAAAAGAGAAATCAATAGATAAAAAAGATACTTGCACTCATATGTTTATCACAGCACTATTCACAATGGCAAAGATATGGAATCAACCTATGTGTCCATCAATGGATGAATGGATAAAGAAAATGAGGTATATGTACATTAATGGAATACTATTCTGCCATAAAAAAGAATGAAATCATGTCTTTTGCAGCAACATGGATGGAACTGGAGGCCATTATCTTAAGTGAAACAACTCGAACACATAAAGACAAATACTGCATGTTCTCACTTACAAGTAGGAGCTAAACAATGTGTACACATGGAAGCAGAGTGTGGAACGATGCACAATGGATTGGGAGGAGGGTGCATGATGGGAAGTTGCTTGGTGGGTACGAAATGTGTTGCTTCAGTGATAGATGCACTGAAGGCCCTGACTTCACCACAGTGCAATATATAAATGTAGAAAAATTGCACTTGTACCTTATGAATATATACAAATAAAAAATGAATGAAAAAAAGTTAAAAAGTAAAATGGAAGAAACCAGTGTTCCTTGTAGGGAAGTACTATTTGTTCAGTTTAGAGGAGAAGATACTAAAAATGAAGTGGGAGGGGCCAAAAGCAAATCCCACTCACTGTCTCTGAATGAGCCAGGACTTTCTTGGTTACAAGTGATAGAAACTTAAACTAGGTTATGCAAAGGGGGGATGTATTAGCTCAGAGTATCTAAGATTGAACAATTAAATTGTGGTTGGTCAGGAATGCAGCTGGACTTCAGGAACGACTGAGGCATGTGAGCATCCTCTATGTCCTCTCCCCCCGTCCTTTCTTATCTCTACACTGGTTAGAGCAGCCTTCTCCACATGGAGGGGCCAAATGGCTGCAGATAGCCCCACGCCTCATTTCCTCTACCATTGCCACTGCTGAAAAAGGTTGCTTTTCTCACTTCCGGTTTTAAAAAAATTCTACGGAAAGACTCTGATTGGCCCCGTTGTGGTCATGTATCCGCCTAGCCAATGGGAGCCCTGCTGGGGGGCGGGTCATAGCTGTTCCTCCCCGGTGAGTGGGGGAGGCGGCAGGCATAGACATCGGTCACCCCGTGTCCTTCACATCGGCATCTTGCCTGGGGTTTGTTCAGCACACACCCATCTTTATCCTAGCACTCCCGGAACCACAGTGCCTTTATATGTTTGTCATGTATAAAATTATTTGTTACAGTGTTGACAGATTTTTGTTCTTCTCAGTCAAACTCTGAGTCGATTCCTGAGCGTGAGTGTCCTTATGAAAGGGTTATGTGAACTGTGGGCCTTGCCTGTGCTCTGCGGTACAGGCAGGCCGACGCGTGAGATCAGCCCGTCCTCCCTGGCGCTGCAGCTGGGCTCCTGTCATGCTCTGTTTCTTCTCTGATCATCCAGTCGGCCTAATCGGCCCCTCAGCGCCAGCCTGGTGCTCCCTGGGGCTAGGATCTAATGTCAGTAGGGCACGATTCGATTCACATTGAAGATGGATATTAAGTCTTTTCACTCCGGGTCTTGTCAAGAAAAACAAATCTGCCTGCTATCAAAGGCATAGAAAATGCCCCTTCCCATAACAGCAGTTATCTGTGTGCAGTGATATCGAAAAGACCGTCTGCCCCCGAGCCTCAGAGGCGGTTTTGTCAAGGTCAATTCGGCTGATCTTTTTCAACGATAACCCAAAGAGGATTAAGTTAACATCTGACCTTTAAAGAGCTTTATCTTTGGGGAACCAAGCTAATTAAAAAATTAAAAGCCTTTTTTTTTTGAAAAATATTTAGACCAAAGCCTAAGGAAAATATGAACAAACTGCTTATAGTAGCAGACACATCCTTAGAAAATTCCAGATGGCAAACTAGATATGTTATCATGTGGTTGAGCTTAATGGGGCCATTCTGGAATCAAACAGAAGGGGGTTCCAATCCTGGCTCTGCCACTTTCTAGTTGTGTGGCCTTGGGAAAGTGTCTCGCCTTCTCTGAGCTCTGTCTTATTTGTACAATAGGGATAATAATAGTCATTATCCATAAGGTTATTGAGAGGATTAAATGAAATAGTACCCACACATAAAGCCCTGTCATTTAAGCTAACTATAAATACTACTGTGGACGTTGTTGAATTTACAAATGTTTACATTTTGCTTTACCTACTTGCCCCATCAGGTTGACAGTGGCATGGTATCTCGTGACAAAGCGGCTGGCTCTCTCTATGCCCAGAACTCAGAAACCTCGAGGTTGTGAGATGGCTCAGCGTTGGACCAGATGTTACTAGCATAGATGCAGCAATGCTGACACCCCGGCTGCCCCTGTCCTTACCATCTGTTCCAGATACACATAAGACAACCCTATTACTACTAAAGGCATCTTGAGGAAACGGAAACATGACAATAGGTAGTGTAATATTGTCTGGAAACATTTCTGCCCTTTAAATTCTCCCATAAATACTTTCCAATTTAAGGAGATTCTTGACTGTCAAATGTTTTCATCCAAAACATAGTTCTTTACACTGGTTTTCTTTTCATTGGTTTATGTGATGATTGAAGTTATCTCTTTTGCATGTTGGCAAATGTCATAAAGCCATAGGGACTTTGAGATGGCGCAAAAATAAAACCATGGGCTCTTCCTGAAAGAAAGCCTAGTTTCAAACTCTTCTAAGCCTCTTGCTACGCAAAGCCTGGTCTGTGGACCAGAACTTTGATGTTACGAGGGTGCTTCTTAGAATTGCAGAAACTCTAGCCCCACCGTAGACCTGCTGAATTAGAATCCACAGTTTAACAAACTCCCCAGGTGGAGCCAATGACTTTAAAGTTGCAGAAACACTGCTCTGGAGCTGCACATTAGAATCACCTGCAGAGCTTGAAAAAATACTGACACCTGGGTTCTACCCGCCCCCCCAGCCCGAGACTTAATTGGCATTAGGATTTTAAAAATCTCCCCAGATTTTTAAAATCTTGGTTGTGTAATGCACAACCAAGATAAGCACTCGTGCTCCAGAGACATTCTTTCCTCTTCCTCCACTTATTACTACAATATTGTTTTTCCTCTTAAAGCAAAAATTTCTCAAGCTACAGATGAGGCTTATTTCATTTCCATTTTCTAGATAATGCCACACAATTTGAAGATTCATTTTGAATGTTAAAAATAACCTTTGTAAATTTCTTCTGAACTTTTGCCAAGGTCTCTACATCCCTCTTTTATTGCGAAGTCCAGAACTAGACACAGTCTCCAGTACAGCCCTAAACAGCACTGAGCATCAACACAAAGGACTTTTGTATCCTTGTGAATGAAAAGTACTGTTATAAATAAAGTCAGAATGTTTGAATGGGGTGGGGGGTGCGGCTTTGATGGCCAAGCAAAAGATTTTCTCATGCCCACACTCAGTCTGGGAGTGAATGAGCCAGTTACATAAGGAGAAAACCCTCCTTCCTAGTTGTGAGCTTTCCTAATTGGAGCACCAAATGTATCATTATTTAACTAAATAATTAATAAGTTTTCTTGCATCTGTAATTCATGGCAGACTAAACAGATAAACTCACCTGTGCTAAACTTTAAGACAGTTCAACTGATTCGAGCAATTTGGCTGATGTCATGAGCATAAAAGTCATCTGAACCTTAGACTTTAGAGACCAGTGACCTCCAAACCTGACTATTCAACTTATAAGAATCACCTGGACTCCTTAGTAAACATATATAGACATTTCTGCAAAGGTATTTGTGGTTTTAAAAAACGAGATTGGGAGCAATCTAACAGACTCCCTGAAAGACTCCTCCCAGGTTGCAATCCTCAGCAAGACACTGAATAAAACTGTATTTAATTCTTCAAAAATAAACGAGAGAAAGAAAGAAGGAAGGAAAAGAAAAGAGAAGAAGGGAAGGGGACGGGAGGGGAGGGGAGGGAAAGGAATCTCAGCACTTAGGGAGGCCAAGCCCTGAGGATCACTTGAGGCCAGGAGTTTGAGGCCAATCTGGGCAATGTAGCGAGGCCCCCATCTCTACACATAAACAAAACAAAACCAACCAAGCAAAAATACTAGAATCAGTTCTTCTCAAACTTTAATGTGTATGTGTTTGGGTGAGGGGGGCCTGTGATTCTGCATTCCTAACAGTCTCAAAAGTGATGCTTGTCCTGCTGCTTCATGGACCATACTTGCAGTAGCAAAGCCCTAAAAATTCTGATAAGCAGCTAGTTTGGGAATCAGAACTTCCGGCATTACAAATGGTGCCTGAAGTATGAAACAGCTCACATCAGCAGCTTGGAGTGTGTAGATGAGAGTGGTAAACAGGCTGATACAAAATGGGCACATTTCATTCCAAATGGTGGAAGAAACCTGGTTGAAAAGGTTTAATGACATTTCATGCTCTGCCAATACAAGAAGAGAGTGGAATCTTAGTTCCTTTATTTCTCTAGTGATCTATTCTTCAGAGTTCACCGGCAAACACAAAGGCAGGAGGAACCGTTCCTTTAAATTCATATTATTTTAGCTGATGTATCTGGAGCACGGTGATAAATTAATCATGACGTCTGGTCTGATTCACAGTCTTATTCTAGCCCAATTTACACTTCGCCTTTGCAGAACTGAAATGTGATGCATTAAAGCGGTGCACACGCCGCGGATTTTTCTCTTCACTGAAGCGATGGAGGAAGGAGCTCTCTCCCCTCTTCCTGGAAGCATCTGCCTGTAGGCCCAGGCCCGCGATCGTCCTGCACAGGGAGCGCCCAGGAGGCGGGGAGAAGGGAGGATTCAAGACTCAGCGGCTGCCTGATGGGCCAAGCCTGCTTGCGAGAGGGAGAGGAGTCGTTAAAAAATATCGTCCTGGCTTAATGACCAAAGCGGGCTTATTCACGGGGGAGGGGGCGGCGTGGTGGTGTTACTAACCAGAACAGATGGCAGCTGTCTGCGGCTATGTAGGGCGCACTGACAAATCCCTCTGGACGGCCGCTCGGCGCTGGGCTGCGGGCGTGGGTGCGGGGCCGCCCGGCTGCTAGGGCGCCGCCTGCGGGAGGACCCCTGAGAGCAGAGGACCCCAGGGAGAAGGCTGCCTCCAGCGAAGCCCTGGGAGTCGCCTCCCGGCCGCGCTGATGTGTCACCCACTCCCAGCCCCCAACCACTCCACCGGCAAGCGGCTTGTGGGAGGCGAGCAAACGGAGGGGGTTGGATCCAAAGCCTGACCCCCCCGCAGGTCGCTGTCCCTCCGCACCTGCCACCCCGCCCCCAGCTGTAAGTCCCCCAGGGAGATGTTAATTCATGGGGCCGGTTATTTATCCGGTGCCTGCGGGGCTGTGCACGGATGGGGGGAAGAGGGGTCTCCCCCTCGTCCACCGTGCAAAGCTGAAGTGTGGCTGGTTGAGTCCCCGACACTCACACACTGCTCGGTGATACCGAACCGTGTCCGAGTGTTGATTTTGTTCGAAATGGGTCTTAGCCATGGTTTCCACGTAGTAAACCTATTTTCCAAACCCCACATTAAGACATGATATCGGCCCAATGACTTTTTGCTGTGATTTGGAAATTTATTCCAATGCAGGAAATCTTATGAAGCTATAACAAGTTAAGTTGCTTTTAGAGATACATTTTTTTTAAAAAATTCTATTTAAAAATAATAAAATAGCTGGCACGGTGGCTCACTTGTAATCCCAGAGCTTTGGGAGGCCAGGGTGGGAGGATCCCTTGAGGCCAGGAATTAGATACCAGCCTGGACAACATAGCAAGACCCCATCTCTAAAAATTTTTTTAAATTAGCCAGGCGTAGTGGGCAGGCCTATAATTCCAGCTACTAAGGAGGCTTAGGTGGAAAGAGCACTTGATCCTGGGAGTCGGGGGCTGCAGTGAGCTATGATCGGTCACTGAACTCCAGCCTGGGTGACAGAGCGAGATCCCCTCTCATTAAAAAATTAATTTCATTTAATTTAATGAAACTGGACAGACTGCAGCAGTCGGGAAAGCTTCCTAGAAAACAGGGTTGAAGAGTTAGGTTGCCAGCTTTGGCTTGGGGTGGGGCAAAAAAGGGAGGGATTTGAGAATTCTGAGGACTGAATAACAATACATTACTATTATTTTCAAGCTGCAAAGACTGTTAAAAAGCCAAGGCCAGGCAAGCTAAGCATAAGGCAGTGTATGTCTGAATAGACGGGAACTGTCCAAGGAGAGGGAGCAAAGGAACCGTCTGCACTTGTGGGCCTAAGGTTCTATGTCACTGAAATGGGCTACGAGGATGACCACACAGAGCTGAACGGATCATTGTATGTGTTTTGATCTTTCTGCAGCTGTGTGGGAGAGTCCATGGGAAGCCTCTTCTCCGCACGGCCTCGTGGTCACCTTGACCCCTTATCAGTCAGTGTCACAGGGCAGAGGCTTCTTTGTTTTCTCCTCAATCACCCTGCAGCACTTTTCACTGAAGCTGGGAAAGGCCAAGGCTCATCCATTCATTCATCAAATGTTTATTAAGGGCCTTCTGCGTGCTAAGCCCAGGTGTCTGAGCTCTGAACAAAACAGAAGAATTCCTGCCCATGTGGAGTGTGCAAGAAGTGAGCTAAACAGATAAAATCTATGGATAGTGTCGACCGGAAAAGGGGCTGGCACTAGTTCCTGTAAATACAATCCTTCTTTTTGACTTGATGAGAATTCTGACACATTGAGGGTCCTCTGTACATGTGAAGCTATCATTATTACTCCTAATTTCAAAGAAAAAGGCAAGCTGATGGGGGAATGTGACTGGAAGACTAGAAGAAAGTTTAAATTCTTTTTCATGAACTTATCTGGTGGAGGGAACTTTGGCCACATGCAAAGTTTTTCCCAGGAATGTGGGTCTGCGGATAGAGTAGGAGTTTGACTATGAGGCATTAAGGAACCTGGACTTTCTGTCTCTATTCCTGGGAATGTTTAGGTGGATAGAAAATGCAGGGCCTCCGGTGCTCGCCTTGACTGGAACCGTGGTCTATATGCTACCTTTTCAACTCACCCTCACCTTCATGGTGCCTCACTTCCCTCCTTACTCAGCTTCAGCTCTGTGGCCAAGCACTATAACTGTGCCCCCGACTCTGCCGCAGGATCTGAGAGCTATGTTTCAGTGATTTCCGGAGCCTGAAAGAAATTGTATATCCACCTTAGATCAGCCAGACGAGACTTGCCTACATGTCATTTTTCTTTGCTTTTGGCTATGGCAATAGTAAATCATTATGGCCCACTGGCTAAGTATTTCACCGGTTACTTTTTAAGGAGTATTTGGAAGTTAATACAAGAATGCCACGTGAGGCCACCTGAATATTAGATAGAATTGATCTCTCACGCACACACAGGACCGCGCACATTCACACTCACACTTAAGCCAACTCTGTCATGAATGTCTGTGCACCCATTTTACAAACATGGGCTTTTATATTTTCTTTTGATCCTTCTGTTACCTATATAGAATCCTGACTTTTAAAAATCCTTCATACCACTGTTCCACTTTATGGTTATGGTTACACTTACAAAAGATTTAAGGTACTAAGTATTTGGATGAACTTTAAAATTCTTTAAAAATCATGCACATATTTTTAAATGTACTTGAAAAAATATATAGTTTATCAAACTATAATATCTTTTCACAGAAATTACTTAGGATGCAAACAAGTTTTTAAAAAGTGAGTTTTTAAAAATATTAAGTTATATTGTACTCGGGTATGACAAAAATAACATATGGCATAACAAAAACAAATAAAATGTAAAAATAACATAAGTGGTAAGGAATGACTAAAATTTAAGTCACGAATTCATATATGATCCAAGGGGACCAAAAAGGCAACCGCAGTTGGCCCTGCAGAAAGGCCCCTGTCAAAGCATGCTCCAGTCTGACTCTGCCAAACAGCCCATCAGCCCTCACTAGCAGGCAAATAAAAACAGGTACCAGTGGCCTGAGAAAAAATTTTATTTTTCTACAACTCGGGGAAATTCTGCCATACGGTTTTATCAACAGAACAATTTCTGGCTCACAGGACATCTGTGTTTAACGTGATCAGGGTTCCCAGGCATTAGAAACGTGCCAGAAATCTTCTACTCACAGCAGAGCTATTTCTTTAGAAAAATCACACAGCACTGAACACCCTGTTTGAAAATCTCCATACAAATCATGAGCTATTTATCGCTTCCTTTTAACATTCTTACATTCTACTCCAAGAAGCCCATTTAACAGAACTTCAACATTTAAAGTGGATTTATTTGTATTTTTTAAGAAGAAACAACCACATAGACGCTTAGTCACCCAGTGTTTCTGAACAAGGGTACTAACGGCATCAGCAGAATGTTTAGCATCACTGGCTCCTAGGTGCTAAATGCCAGTGGCACCCCCCCCAAATATTTGTGACAACCAAAAGTGCTCCCCCACCAACACACACATTCTGACGGCCCTCAGTGGGAGAAGCGGGGTAAGGATTTGCCCAAGAACCTACACCAAATTGGTATCATGTTAGGCTTTCAGGCTGAAAAGAAGAGAGCTTCAGGCCACCTCAGATGCTGGGTCTGAAAGTTTAATGGGGGTTTGAGGAAACCCAGGAAACCATCTCAGGGGTCTCCCGGCCAGGCCTATTGGAGAAGCAGAACACTCTCTCTCAGCATTGCAGATTCAACAGCAGATGTGAGGTCTCAGGGACAGCTCTGAAGATTTGGTCACTGTGTCATCCATACCCAGGGCTCAGTGACACTGGGGACTTGGCCTGCTTCTGAATACATCACCCTCTGCCCTGTCTTTCCTGCTTTGCTTCCCCTTAAACTGTTTCTTTCTTACCTCTGCCTCTGCTCCCCTCTTTCTGATTGTCTTACATGCAATGAGGAAAACCTCAAGAAAATATGAACAGAATCATTAAATATCGCCAATACAAAGCATCCCTTTGGAACAGAGGTTTTTTGCTAGGCTACTCTATAGGTGACTGGTGCAGTCCAAAGGTGCTTTGGCTTGGGGCCAACAGCTTATTTTCCCCAGCAGGGGGCAGCATAATTGGCTGGCATCTATTGCACAATACGGGCTTTGAAGCCAGATTACCTGGATTTCAAAGCCAACTCCACTGCACAGCCTCTGTGTAACTTCAGCTCTCTGTGCCTCAGTTTCTCATTTGTTGACACACTGATAATAAAAATAGACTTAAAAGATGTGTGTGTATCGGCGGGGAAAGGAAGTTTAAATGAGAAAGTGTTAAAAAGTACGTAGTTCAAAATAGTAATGAATGACTTCACAGAAATAGAAAAAACAATCCTAAAATTTATATGGAACCACAAAAGACCCTGAATAGCCAAAGGAATCCTGAATAAAAGAACAAAGCTGGAGGCATCATACTACCTGACTTCAAAATATACTACAAAGCTATTGTAACCAAATCAGCACGGTACTGGCATAAAAACAGACACACAGACCAATAGAAAAGAAAGGAAAACCCAGAAATAAAGCCATGCACTTATAGCCAACTCAGTTTTGACAAAGGCATCAAGAACATACAATGGGGAAAAGACAGTCTCTTCAATAAACAGTGCTGGGGAAACTGGATAACCAGTGTGCAGAAGAACAAGACTGGACCTCTACCTCTCACCATATACAAAATCAAATCAACATGGATTAAAGGGAGGCCGGGCATGGTGGCTCACGCCTGTAATCCTAGCACTCTGGGAGGCTGAGGCGGGTGGATAGCTCAAGGTCAGGAGTTCAAGACCAGCCTGAGCAAGAGCGAGACCCCGTCTCTACTAATAATAGAAATAAATTAATTGGCCAACTAAATATATATAGAAAAAATTAGCTGGGCATGGTGGCGCATGCCTGTAGTCCCAGCTACTCGGGAGGCTGAGGCAGAAAGATCGCTTGAGCCCAGGAGCGTGAGGTTGCTGTGAGCTAGGCTGACGCCACGGCACTCACTCTAGCCCGGGCAACAGAGTGAGACTCTGTCTCAAAAAAAAAAAAAACAAAAAACCTACTCTGTAAAATAAAAAAAGTCATATGCCTGATTTAAATTTTGAGTTTTAATTGGTAAGGTGACTCTAAAACTGGGAAAGATGTCATTATTTTATTCTATTGGGCCACCAAGTAGTCATTTGCTCTCAGTGACCCAGTTCAGATGTAAACCAATGACCTCTCATCTACTCCAGAAGGAGTTTAGGATAATGCTTATTTCCTAATGGGAAAAATATTTTTTCTTTACAAAGATAACTTCCAAAAAAAGACTAAAATTAAAATGTAGCCAATGATGCAAATTGTCTAGGTTCCATAAATTCTATATTACTGTCTGCACACCACTGAAGAACATAATATATGACCCATTACTAAGGAAGAGAGAATTTATAAATCCTTGATTTATTTCAAAAATCATATCTTTAGAAATTCATTTTGTTCATTTCTATATTAAATGTAAAGCAATGATTTAGAGGAAGTCAAGACTGATTAAGAAACTTTCAAAAGACTTTAAACATGTTCCTTTTCCACAAATGTTTCCAATATCACAGATTCCAAATAGGAGTTAAATTTGCCATTCCCTGAAACTATAAAAATCAATTGACTTAGTTGAATAGACCCACAATGACCTATAGTCCTTTTGTTTGTCTTAAGTGGATTCTAATAATAACATCATAATAGAGACAATTAACTCTCAGACTGCCAGCAACAGTCTGGACTTACAGGCTATGAATTAATACCTACAGATTATGTAAAAACTAATATCATTCCAAAACAAACTGTAAATGCACTGCCTAGACTGGGAGTAGAAGTGTCGATTCTTCTAGTAGCTTGGTACTGTGAGCAGGCTACCGTGAAGCCAATCACTCCTTGGCTACTCCTTGTTTTCAGTCAGCTGAGAAGAACAAAAGGCACTTGGTTTAGGTAATTTTGAGTTTCTTATTATTTGTATTCTGTGCATGTCAGCATGCTTTCATCCACAATTAAGTATCCTTGGACCAGCCTAAAGGAAAACATATTCAATTTTGACAAAGCTTTAGTCACAGAAAATGTGAATAACTGCAAATAACTCCAAAAATCTACTTTCACTGAATTCTGAATAGTGATTACTTTGAGAAAGCATGGTTTAAAATATTATTTCAAGTTCTCTCATTGTTATTATTTTTTATTCACAACATGTTGTAAAGTGGATACCACCGGAGCTTACGGAGATGTATGTCATTCCTGTTACCTGGCTGGTATTAACACTTGCACAGAAAACTCAAGTCGGTGACTAAGGTTGTATTGCCAACTGTTCCATTTATATTCAACTTCACTCTGAACAAAGGTGAGAACTGAAACCAATGAAAGAAAAAAAATGATGTAACATTATAACTCTCCTCTAACATATCTCATATGTTGAGTTTCCTTGTTATGAGAGATGGTCTCCAATTGAGTCTGACAACATCCCGGAGGTTCTATTTGAGGAAACCTATCCCAACTCAGAGCTGGTAGGGTCAATCTTCTGTGCATTAAAATCTCGGCTTCTGGGCTTGGAACTGTCTCTCCTGGGAAGAAGTGCAATAATTCTGTATTTGGCCTTAAGAGTGCACATGTTTATTCACTTTTATTGTCCTCTGAGTGTTGTCCTTTGCAACAGACAGAGAAAGCCTTGTATGCAAATGAGAAGAGAAGCTTTAAAAATCTATCATTCTGAGGACAATGATTTATGCATTTCAGATATACATCCTGTCATCCTCCATCCCCCATCGCACATGTCAGGTATGAACACTGGGGAAGCTCTGTGTTGGCAGCCAAAATTCCAGTTCCAATGAGTAGTGACAATTTGTGTCATGCCCAGATTCCTAGGATAGTCTGGAACTGATTAGGAATACCCACAGCTGAGAGAAACCCCACCACTCAGAGATACCATGGCAGGGTGTCTGGAACTTTCTTTGAGGCTCCAGGAATCTGTGCATGTGTGGGTGGGTGGGCTGAGGGGAAGGAAAGGGATGTGACATATATGGCAGCTTCCGGATCCTCTGTACCAGCTACAAAGAGTTAAGCCTCCCCTGCCTCCTTATTGGTCTAGCAAGGTGGTAGCCACCTGGGGCGACCACAGCCGCACCCGAGCAAAGGCCAGAGCTTGAGAGTGTCTAGCAGAAAGAAACGGCGAAGGGGTTCTCCACGTCTGCCTCCATCAAGCACCACGTTGTGTGCCACCAAGAGAATAACGACAGAAGACACCGAAATGCTCCAATTCTGATTTTGAGACAAAAATAATATAACTTTATATTTGTATTATTGCTTATAATTCTCAAAAAGTTTTCACATATCATTTCATTTGGTCCTTACGACAACTCAAGGGAGAAAGGGTGTGCACTATTTTACCACTTTACATGTAAGGAAACTGCATTTCAGATATGTTAAGAAATTTACTTAAACCCACACAATAAATAAAAGGCAGGAGAGGGGCTTTAAACCCACATTTCCATATGGTCTAAGCTATCTCATCTAGAAACAAGAAAACTAAAAATATCTTGACCAATATATTCTATGTATAATATATAGAGAAGTCTTTCAATTAATTTATTTTAGAAAATAAAACCACTTTTCCTTCTTTTTTTTCTTTTTTGAGGAAGTAAAAGGAAGAACCACTTTCTTGCTATAAGCTCTGCCTTTTAAATATCTTTCCATACTCATATTTTTGTATTAGCATGGAAAGATAATGCGTTTTGCTAATATCATGTTTATTTCTTAATCCACATTCTCTCCCCTAACACATGTATAATCTTTCCTGAATATAAATTAGCCTTTAATTTTTCTACCACAGGGGAAAAAAAAGGATTTAAGATGGGTTTAGAATTATGAGGCCAAGAAGCTTATCCAAGCCAATGAAAGCATAGCGTTTATTAGTTCCCTCATTTACAGCAAGAGTGCGGATAGGCTTGAAGTCCTGAGAAGTAAGGTCTGGAAGCGCTCCATTGTGCTTCTCCAACACGCAAGAATGACTTTCACTCTGACATTAGATGCGATTTTCTGTCCTTAGGCCAAGCTGGCTGGCAGATTGCTTTTATGTAATCCTGGGAAGCTGGCAGGAGGTGACTCATGTACATAAATGCCTCTTTCAATCAGGAAGCAGGTGTCAGAGGGCGGGTGGGTGGTGTCTGAATGACTAAATTTTAAGATGTTAGGGGTACTGAAAAAAACCCATTAAAACGAAGGTTTCTAAAGAGATGTACACATGAGGATCTGGACCATATCAATGAAACAAAGGCAAATTTTGAAAAGATTTTACTACATTGTTTGAGCCTTCATCTTCATTTCATAACTCAACGCAAAGAGAAATTTCTAAAACTCCTCATAAATTGAAAACAGCTCAGAGTTTAAATAAGCTCCAGGAATGAGACTTAATTGCAAGATGCTAACATTGAAATATTAAGTACATTATATGAAAGGGACAGAGAAGTTATGGGTGTGAAAAAAGTCACGAGAAAGTCATAGCATTTTTCAGATATAGCCACAGGCGAGGCGTATGTCCCTGAGAGAATAGCCTACTCACTATCACATTCAAGTAAAACAACAAAGCTTCCCTACAATGGTAGTAGTACGGAACAGAATAAAAACCTCTACTGAATCCTTGAAAGGATTCCAGATAAATGCGAAGTAACAATGTGGCCACGTAGCCAGGTAGTCGCCCGTAATAGCTGATCTTCTCAGTAAGTCTCAGAGGAACGGATAAAAGCCAATACAGTAATTGAACTCCTAGGAAAATCTAAATAGGTTGATAGAGTGAAATTCTTCATTTCATGGCTCTGTGTCTTGGTTTTCTCATGAGACTATGTTATATATCTGTTGTTTTTCTCCCTGCAAATTTTAAATGGCGCAAAGCAAAAAACCAAACCGACAAACAAAAACAAACCCAAAGGGGGGGCACAGATAAAATTATTACTAACACCAAGAGTGATCAACTTGAACCAAGGTAGGCGCCTGGATTCATTAGGTGGCTGGTGAGGGATGCCGGCCCTCCTGGGGACAAAGGCAGGCACCCCAGCAATTGCCACATATGGGGGAGGAGGGAACGCCCTGCGAGTCTGTCAGTTAGAACTTCGTGAGTGCACCAACTGCAAAAGCATGCAGAAGTACCACAGGTTCTGGGAGGTGACCTAGGACAACCTAAGGCTAATTATCATGTCACTGGCTTAAATCTACATTGCAGTTAAGCCCCACATGGGCTTTCAGAGAGGCTTATGGGAGATCCACAAGCACAGTAAGACTCAGGCCATGAAACTCCCAACTGCCCCTCAAAGTGGTTCATGGTGACGTCTGAACCTTGAGGAAGGCCCAGTCCAGACAGTACCAAACAAGACCCAGACCACCACCAAGGCCTTGTTGTTACAAGAGGCCTGTTCACTGTTCTGTGGTGAACGTATCTTGCTCTTACTCTGTGATCCTGTCTTTCTCTCCTCAATAAGCCTTGTTTCGTGCTTGCCTTGCTTTGGAGTGTCTGGTCATTCTTCGCCAAGAACTGACATTCTGACTGCTGACTGGACAGGGTCCACAATGTTACCAACAAAAGGTTGCAACGTTTCCCCTCGTTACTCAGCCTAGTGTGCTCATTGATTGGCTTGCCCTGTATTATAACATTGATTTATTATTTTCAGGGACTGTGTGATTATACCTTCAATTACAAAACCAGAACGATTTCCGATTTCTATTTTTCTGTTAGTAATTTTTTCTCTTCATACCTGTGTAAAGATTATATGTAAATTCTAAAGATCTTTACGCAGTTGTGGCACTGGTGTCTGAACTTTTCTACTAGCTATATTCTTTTTCTTTTCTTTTCTTTTTTTTTTTTTTTTGAGACACAGTCTTGCTCTGTTGCCCGGGCTAGAGTGCCATGGCGTCAGCCTAGCTCACAGCAACCTCAACCTCCTGGGCTCAAGCGATCCTCCTGCCTCAGCCTCCCGAGTAGCTGGGACTACAGGCATACGCTATGATGCCCAGCTAATTTTTTCTGTATATTTTTAGTTGTCCAGCTAATTTCTTTCTACTTTTAGTAGAGATGGGATCTCACTTTTGCTCAGGCTGGTCTTGAACTCCTGAGCTCAAACCATCTGCCGGCCTCGGCCTCCCAGAGTGCTAAGATTACAGGCATGAGCCACTGAGCCTGGCCTAGATACATTCTTATTTTGGAATTTTCTTGATGTGGTGAATTTTTGAGAAAGTTAGAAGCATTATTCTGGAAGACTTGATATGCTCTTCTACTGTCAATAAAGATTTCAAGAAATACAGAATCTTCATTCTGTTGCCAATCTACAGCACACTTGATTGCAGTATTAAGAAGCTATCATTATTTCCCCATCCTGATTCTCATGCCAGTCGCTTTAAAGAATGTATACTCAATCTTCTGGGCAGAGCTGGCAAAGAAAATTCTTGTGGAACTAAGTTAAAAAGGCATGTTTTCACCTTTATTCGCTGTGGTAGTGTAATAGTAAGAGTGTATCTCTTAAAGAGTAGTTGTTACATTTACCTGAGTGAGGTGTTGTTATTATTGTAGGCTTATTATCACTTAATATTTCCTATTTAATGTAATGCCTTTTGTAAAACCAACATACCACACAACAGGTGTCATGCTTGTGTTTCTCAAAGATGTCACACTGTCATTAAAGTTTCTGAGAGGGATCTGAAAAGCACTGAGTTAGGAATTCAGATAGTGGAAAAAAGTGAAAGAAACACGTTGATCGAGCCCATGGATTTGGCAAGAGGCTGTGGTACAAAAAGTGGCATTTGGGCCTTAGGTACTATTCAAACCTAGCACATTGTGGATATCACTTTTTAAAAATAAATGTCATTGTGTATGTTTTATTGTGTATATTTAAGGTATCCAGCATGATGTTATAGAAAACATACAGATAGTAAAATGGTTACTACAGCGAAGCGAATTAACAGTTTCATCATTTCACATAGTTACTCATTTTTTGTTGTTATTTTTGTGGCAAGAGCAGCAAAAAACCCATGAATTCCTGTATTTAGCAAGAATCCAAAATACGGTACAATTTTATTAGCTATAGCTCTCATGTTGTACGACAGATCTCTAGACTTGTTCATCCTATATACCTACTACTTTGTATCCTCTGACCTACATCTCCCCATTTCCTCAAAAAAAAAAAGTCAAATACACAGAGATGGGTATTATTTTTAGAAGAATACTGGTGGGTCCCCAATCTCTGCTCCCACTGTGAGCCTACTGTTCCCTTTGGCAGTGAGGGCAGGAGAGTAGGGACAATTTTCTGTCACAAAGGCATAGCCAGTCCCAAAAGATAGCGAGATGGTTAAGGAAAATAAAATTGAATAGTTAAAAATTAAACAGGCACAAAGTCAGACAGGATTTGACTCCTGCTCTTCCATTTACACACTGCAGGACCTTCAGCAATGTCTGAAATCTCCATCTACTCATTTAGAAAATAGTGCCTCCTCTGTGAGAATGCTGCTAAGACTGAAATAACTCATGGGAGCAGTAGGGCAAATAATCAACTTAAAACACACAATACTTCTTCAAAATATTACTTCCTTTTATCTCTACTCTTTCCTGATAAATGCTTCTATACCAACAAAAGGCAAACCAGTATGCCCAAGGTACATTTGGAAATGGGAGTAGTGAAGGGGATATTTTAAGCACCTCTCATCAAGGTATGCTTACAGTTAATTCTAATTAAAATTAACATTTATTCAGCAATAGATATTTAATGTATACCAGGCTCTGTGCTAAGCATTCTACATAGACTTCCTCATTTAATATACTCAACAACTCATTGAGCTAGGTACTATTATTTAATGCCTTTTACAGACGAGCAAACTGAGGTTCATAGATGTTAAGTGAATTGAACACAAACTAAAAACTGAATTTCCATTTAGTTAAAAAAAGAGATTTTGTATTAGGTTGATGCGAAAGTCATTGCGGTTTTAGCATTGTTGAAATTTGCTGTTTGATATTGGAATACATTCTTAAATGTGGTTATATTATACATCATTTTAACGCACACTTCTTGCTTTATTTTTTTGCTAATGACTTATTACTTGCTGTTTATTTTATATTTATTTTAGACTATGGAAATGATGTTAGACAAAAAGCAAATCCGAGTGATTTTATTATTCAAGTTCAAAATAGGTTGTAAAACAGCTGAGACAACTCACAACATCAACAACACATTTGGCCCAGGAACTGCTAACGAATGTACAGTGCAGTGGTGGTTCAAGAAGTTTTGCAAAGGAGATGAGAGCCTTGAAGATGAGGAGTGCAGTGGCCGGCCATTGGAAGTTGACAATAACCAACTGAGAGCAATTATCAAAGCTGATCTTACAACTACACGAGAAGTTGCCAAAGAACTCAACGTCGATCATTTGTTTCAAATATCTCTCGGCATTTGAAGCAAATTGGAAAGGTGAAAAAGCTCAATAAGTGGGTGCCTCATGAGCTGACCAAAATCAAAAAATCATCGTTTTGAAGTGGAAGTGTCCTCTTCTCTTACTGTGCGCAACAACGAGGAACCATTTCTCGATCAGATTGCGACATGTGACAATGAAAAGTGGATTTTACATGACAACCGGCGAAGACCAGCTCAGTGGTTGGACAGAGAAGAAACTCCAAAGCACTTCCCAAAGCCAAACTTGCACCAAAAAAGGTAGTGGTCACTGCTTGGTGGTCTGCTGCCCGTCTGATCCACTACAAATTTCTGAATCCCGGTGAAACCATTCCATCTAAGAAGTATACTCAGCAAATCGATGAGATGCACCCAAACTGCAATGCCTGCAGCTGGCATTGGTCAACCGAAAGAGCTCAGTTCTTCTCCATGACAACGCCTGACCTCACGTGCATAACCAAGGTTTCAAAGGTTGAAAGAATGGGGCTATGAAGTTTTGCCTCATCAACCATATTCACCTCTTGCCAACCTACTACCACTTGTTCAAGCATCTCGACAACTTTTTGCAGGGAAAATGCTTTCACAACCAGCAGGATGCAGAAAACGCTTTCAAAGAGTTTGTCGAATCCCAAAGCACGCATTTTTACACTATACGAATAAACAAACTTATTTCTCATTGGCAAAAATGTGTTGATTGTAATGGCTCCTATTTTGATAAATAAAGGTGTGTGTGAGCCTAGTTATGATTTAAAATTCACAGTCCAAAAATGTAGTTACTTTTGCACCAACCTATTAGTATTCTTTGTAAGAAGACTATGTGATTTTCGGATTACCTGTTCATAGCACTAAATCCATATTAACTGTTAAGGGTCATGCATTGAAAAGATTATTAAACTGTAACACACATCCATGAAGAAAAAGCTTCAGTGGTGTTGGTGGACAATTCATGATACTCTTGCCTTTCTGTATGTCTTGTGAGCAAAAGCACTGAGTGCCTCTGTTATGTACTAACTTTTCAAGGATATTTATAAACAGCCTTGAAACATAGAGAGAGCATCTTTCTTTAGAGCAAAGGGCAAGTTAACTTATTTAAAAGAATAAAAAAGACAATATTTACCTCTGGGCAAAGGCATTCAAGCTTATTGCCCATTATAAATGACCTGGGTTCCCTAAATTTAGGGTCTCTCTCCTACAAAGCAACCCATTGCATGTGCAGGTACCATCTGGTCCTCTTCACATCACCCTGTAGGAACTGGAACTGGAGAACCAGTTTAAATGCTGATACTCTGGTTACTGCTATTGCTGTGAGTAATACAGTCCTCCTCCCTGACCCAGGAGTGTTGTGCCTTCTGCCAGCACCCATGAAACTCTGCTAGGCTGACTTCTTAATTTGCAAGTGAAATCTCAAGACTCTTCACAGTTCTTGACAAGTGGCAAAAGGAAACTTGCAAGTATACATGGACAGCAAAAGATCCAGTTTACTGGATCCTGGCACTATCTGAAGCAAGGGCACAAAAATGTAAGTGGGAAAAATAATCACCCCCAAGGCTGTGTTTTATGATGTACCAGAGAGACTTTGTGATAGGAATTTGAGTGTGTGCATGCAACAACAAAAGGAGAGGGTAAAGAAAACATATTGCTTGAAATCATGGAAAACGAATAAATACACGTGGCTATAAACAGCTTTCTAAAGACAGGTACATTGTGCTGAACATTATTTATATGTTTGCTCCAGGCTTGAAAATGAGCATCGGCACTAGATTCACAAAAGCTGCTAAATTCTTCTGAGGTTCAATGCTACAGGAAATTATTTCATATCTATATTCTTAGGAAGGCAATTGGCTGGTTTGTAAACTTCACCCAACTTTTCTACCTGACAAATTGAGTGAGGAAAGAAGAGTTAATTTACTGTGAGGTATAATTCACAGTTAATAAATTGTAACAAGCATCAGTAAGTAAAGAGACAGTAGCTTAATAGGGACACAGCAGAGGCATTTTTTTTTCACTTTAAATGTGCTTAATTAACACAGTTCATCCTCTGGAGGGGTAGGAAATAATGAGCCCATAACAGCCCTTGCCTCTGGATGCTGCTAAGTCTGCTTAAAAGCAACAAATTACCACAGTGTAACAAATCCCTCCTGTTACATGTGAAAGATACTGTCACACATACATTTTCATTTATAAAGAAGTAAATTTATTTATGTAAAACTGAACCGTACATTTTTATAGTATAATGTATTTTTGTATCCACAGATTTCTCTCTCTCTCTCTCTCTCTCTCTCTCTCTCTCTCTCTCTCACACACACACACACAATCTACCAATTGCACTGTGTGTATCATTTTAAAAATAAACTGAAATGTACATAACTGTGGTCTATGTACTTAGAACAATGGATACATAAGCACAGCAAACCTCTCATTAAGATGCAGTGTATTTTGTAGGAAAGATACGGAAACCAATATGTGGGTATCCAATTTATGCCAGGCACAAACTCATTTAGACCTCTTCAGACTTCATGAGGTAGGTATTATCATCATCCCCATTTCAAAGATGAGAAGACAGGTCCAAATGAGTTAAGTAACTTGTTCAAGTTTCACAACTTGTATGGGTCTCAGAGTTGAGCACAAATTTGCCCAAGTCTAAAGCCTCATTGTCTTTTCTAAGAAAGCTGCCCGTTTACTCAGCTAGAAAGGGGAGACTTGAAATTTGGATCCAATGTGATTTTAACTCCTGGGCTCTTTTCAGCAGGAATATTCTGTTTGCCTCTGCAACTGGAAGGGAGAAGTAAATAATCAGAAAGATGAAATGATGAAGAGATTTTCAGTCTATAAAAATGTGAAAGTCAAGAGAGGAATGGTTGAAGTCTACAAAATTGGAGGGGGGCAGGACAGAATGGTCACAGATTTGGTAAGAACTATGAGCTGGTTGTAAAGCTTTGTGTTAAAAATAAAAAGATATGAAAGAAAAAAAAAGAACTATGCGCTGGGAAATTTGTTTCAAATTAAAAGTAAGCTTATGCAATGTATTAAAATAACAGATGGTAGAGATTAATTATATAAATATCTTCAAAATATTTTCAACAAGTTATATATTAGATGGATAGTGAGTTATTCAGGGAAACCAGAATGTCTTGGAATTATATTAATATGTCTCACCTGAAGTCAGGGAGGCCAACCATGCCTTCTCACATGTGCCCTTCCTTGGAGCTGTTAGCAAAGCATGCCATATAGAGGGGTGAGGTGAACCCTAATTCTCAAAAGAGGTGTTCTGCTCACCCCATTTCATCATAAATTTGACTTGACTCTGTTCAAGTCAAATCGGTGCTAGACTTTCCTTAGAAATGCTTTAAAGAATCTCACAGAGTTAGAACAGGTTGAGATGTACTTGCCATCAAATTGGTATTGACCGATTAACACTATGGTGCTCAAAGGGTGGGAATGATTTTCTTAATTATAGCATTTAAACTATATTAAAGGATAAAATTCAAATTGTCTCTAAAAATAAATTTTCTATATTTTAAAGAGAAACCACAGAAAATTTAATGTCTACCATCTGTTTTTATCCCTTTGTTATTTCTGGAGTTACTCAAAGGTTTCTGAGCATATTGAACAAAAAATTAAAATTAAAAATCAAAAATAATAAATACTCTCTGATTCTTTATCTAGTCTCCTACATTAGAGAGCTTTTTTTTAAATACAATTTTTCTATATCTTGTCCTCATGTAACTCTATACTAAAACTTCAACTTTGCCCATTTTTTAAGAAAAGGAGGCAAATATTAACCTTCACATTTCAAGAATGATCTTGAAATTAGGGAAATTGTATAAAGGCCTTTCATTCAAAGGAAATATTAATAATGAAAGACATACTAGAACTACTAAATAATCTTAACATTTTCAATTTTTGTATTTACACATAAATCTAAAATAGAAATAAATAAATTGAAATAGAAACATTTTTTCATAAAAATAGTTATATATGCATTCTTATATATTTTCAAATATTTTAGCATACTTCATTTGATGTTAACTAGTAAATGCATATATTTTCCTTATAGTTTTCATAGCCTTTTATTGATATTTACAAATTATTTTATATTTTAATTCAATTAACCATACCACTCTGAACATTTGCATTGCCATTAGAAATTATTTATCATCCATCAAGCATAGAGCTTTGTTCATCTGTTACATATTTCATTCTGTTAATTTTTATATATTTATTATTCCTGAGATTTCCTTAGTTTTTAATTTTATTTTTATTTATTATGAATATGCAATAGTTGTAAATATTCATGGGGTATAGTGATGTTTACACAGGCATACAATGTATAATAAACAAATCAGGGTATTTGGAATATCCATCACCTCTAGCATTTATCATTTCCTTGTGTTAGGAAAAATGTATTTCCACTCTTAGTTATTTTAAAATGTATAATAAGTTATAGTTTTCCCACATAATTGGTTTGAAAGAAAACTTTTTTTAATCCATAGAACATAATTTTTTCAGTCTATATAACACCATAATTGCATTTGAAAGAATTTAATAGCATTTTGAAGACACCATATGTAACCTGTCACAGAATAAACAGCTTTAGTTCCAATCTATCATTTTGTTAGTTACTATGTATTAATATTATTCTCAAAAGTTTAAATTATAAGAATTTATGCATGACCTTAGCCATTTTTAGTCCTGTTATAAAATTATTCAGTCATATCTGAATATCTCTCATAATAAGTGCATTCTGCAATCATGAAAGCTTTTTCCTTTGAAGCTCCTCCATATCACTAAGGTCTCGCTAGTGCTGAGAGTCTTAGTTTAATTCACACGATACATTATTTTCTATTCAGTTGTATATTAATATAGTATCTCTACCCAGATTCTAAAATGGAGAAACAGAACAATCTTGATTTCTTTTTTACTTGTAATTCATAGAAGAAATATCAAATTTATATAGATTATCAGTATTTGCAGTGCCAGCCTGGAATAGTTGCATTTTGGTAGAATTTGAAGGGAGCAGAAACAGGACACTTACTATCTCACCAGAATTATAAGTCAGGATCCAGTTAGGGTTTGTTGTTATATTGTTCAAGACATTGTGATCTTATTTAAAATAATGTTATAATATCTTTCACCACATCAACCATTATCTCAAATAAAATAGATGTGGTTATCCTTTTTGTTTCTGCCTTTAAAACTGAAGAACCTGCAGGTGAAAGCTCTAGTTTTATTTCTCCACCAAAATGTCTTTAATCAAACCATAGTTCTTATTATATCATCTAACATGTAGATTTTTCATGATTTTAAAATAATTTTTAATTTTGATGAAATTGAAAACATTGATTTGCTTGACAATTTGAAAGAAGTTAAATTATTTTAACATGGCCCCCAATTTTTGGAAATGCATAAATAAATACTGTCATATAATTTCAAGATCAAAATACATAGGAACAGAATTTTAATTCATATAAAATGTGAACTTGTGAAAATGGGGAACGCAATTATGAAAAATAAATGAACTTGTATATACCTAGGTTCCCTAAGCAATATGGATCTTTATATTTAATATTAATTAATCTCAAATTATGTTACTGTTATAAATTACTTACAATTGCACTTACAGTCTGCGCTCTATAATTATGCAAAATTTAAAGAGCAAATATTCACTAAGAAAAATATAATATTAATAAAATATAGGGCATATAGAACTCAAAATTTAACTATTTATTGTATTATGCCAGAGAATATTTTTTGAAGAAATAAATTGAGTGATGTTAGCTTATTTTTAAAATCTTGTTGAACACACATACAGGAAACACACATTGGGTGAATCTTGACAACATGGTGAAACAAATGGAGTTTGTTATTCTCACACTTTCTCTCCACAATTTGCTTTCTGACGCATTCAAGCATCCTCATAATGGGCTTTTCCCCTATAATCTTCTCTAAAATCACCGTTGTTTGTCAGGTCACTAAGTAAATGGAATATATTTATGCATGTGTGAGTTTTGGAGTGGGAGTTAGACACAACTTCACTCTTGCAAATAATATACTCCTTTCTTCTTACATAAAAAAAGAAAATGTTACACATCTTACGAAATTTCTGATAGTTCTCTCTAGATTCTACTCATCCATAACCTATAACCTTATTTGCTTATTTTTATTCACAATATCTTTTTTCCTCACATTCCTCAAGAAATATCAATCATCCTGTTTTTGTGCTGACTACAGTTCAAATATAAGTTAACATCATTAAATTTATTTCTACATAAAATTTAATTCCTCAGCACAACATTGTGGGTACATTCTGAGGTCACTGTTCCAAATATTCCATTACCAATATTATATTTTTGATAATGTTATCCTTTCTGATTTGCTTTCTAAATATTAAGTAATATTTTCTTGTGCAACTAAAGTATAATTTGTGTGCCTTTACAGCAAATGATGTCAAATGGCAGTACTACTAGGTTATAGGTTTGGAGGATTAATTGGGAAGTTCAAATAAATTATTTAAAAGCATACGAACTTATAATAAATACAATTGCAATTATTTGTGGTAGTTTATGAATTATTGGGGATAAGTTCAATTAATAATAAATCTAAAAGAATCATATTTTATTTGAGGGTTTCATTAATTTTTCACAATTTTTAAATTTAGAATGAGCTTAAAATAGCATAAACTTGTTAAAGACTCCTTATATTCAATAAGAGCTAAGTGAGTAAAATTAGTTACCATAGACTCAGTATCAAATTTTCTTTACTCTTATTTAAGGTAGTCTATAAATAGATACATGTGGAGTTTATGAAATCAAATATAATTTTTTTCAACTTTAGTAGAATCTTCAAAGTAAGAATTACCAAACTGAGAAAAGGATTTTAAACTATTGAGCTTGGGGTCAAAAATTTGGATGGTCCCCAATCTTAGAAATCATAGAAAACAGTTCATGTTGTGCAGCCAATAACATCCATGTGCTCTGTCATATGTACGAATTAATGGTTGATAAGCAAATCACTCTCTATCTGTAGGTTTTACATTAAAAACTCCCAAAGCCCCCAGAAACTACAAGTACTTTAAATATTTCCTCTATAATAAATGTCAGTTTTATTATGATAGGTAATTTTAGGACTGGTTTAAACCATCTCTTTTTAACAGTAGACATTACTTGAATATCTGAGATTATATTTTTTATCATTTGTAATTTTTATTCTTTACTTAGGTAACTTATTCATTATTAATTTTCCTTCTGAAACTGTTTCCTGTGTTTGCTTTGGTAATTTAAAAATGTTATTTATTAATTGAGTAAAAGAAAGACATATTAAACAAGCAGTTATGAGTGCAGCTTGTCCTACATATGGTGATATTTTGGCCAATAGCAATTACTCTTAACACTATGTGAAAGAGAAATTTCAGTACCCACCTTAGATCTGACCTCCTCCATCCGAGATTGTCATTGTCAATAATTTTCAAAGTGTCTATCATCTAATTAGAGGTAAGCATTTCATAAATAGACAATGAAGAATCCTATTATCTTTTGAGGAATTTCTCACTACATGCTGCCTAATAGATGTGACCTACAACATAATAAACTAAGAATAGCATTTAATTCACAAGGAATATATGCCAGTTTCATACCTGTGAAAACTTTAAACTAATTAATTTAAATAATATTTATCTAGATCAGAAAAGATGAAAAAGAAATCCTAAGGATGTGGCTGCAACTGTCAGCCAAAATGATACCAAATATACAAGATTAAAAGCATTAATTTTTTATTAGATGGTTTGAATTAGAACTATCACCCGAAACACTTCAAAAACTGAGCATTTTCCATCAGATTCCTTATTTAATATACTGCAAAAATATTTCTATTATTTAAAGGAGAAATTGCTACAGCTTTTCTTTCAATAAATGTGAATGGCTTCAATTGCCCACTAAAGAGACATAGACTGGATGAATGGATTAAAGAAACACAAGCCACGTATCTGCTGTCTCCAGGAAATGCATCTTACTCAAAAGGATACATTCAGACTCAAGGTGAAGGGTTGAAAAACAAACCTCCAGGCAAACGAAAACCAAAAGAAAGCTGCGGACACTATTCTCCATGACTGCATTGAATGGTAAAAATCTAGGCTCTTCCATTGGCGGGCACTTGGGTTGTTTCCATGACCTAGCAATAGTGAAGAATGGTTTTTAATCTTTATTTTCTTTGTTTAAATTAACTTCTCAGAAATAATACCTAAGTAAACATCTGTATACCTGCCACTTAACATATAAAATAAGATATAAAGACAACTATACACCTTTTCTAACTGCATTCCTCTCCTTACAACTCCTCCATCTTATTTCTAGAAGAACTGGGGTATTTTTATTCCTGTATAGTGTCCTCATAATTTAATATGTATCTAATACACACACTATATTTAGCATTGTTTTGCAGGTTTCAGTTAGATATAAATGGTATCGTATTATCTGTATCTTTTCACAACTCTCTTCTTAATCTTTTGGATCTATGTGGATCTACCCTGTTGATGAACATGTAACATTGTTTCTAATTTCTAAACTACTGCAAAAAATTACAATGCATTTTTTACGCATGGCCCCTTATGCATACATGGGAAATTTTCTCTAGAACACGTGTGTGAGCGTATCCTGGTGTGAAATCCTTGGGTGGGAGAGTATGGGCATAATCAACACACGTGTCAACATCTCTCCAAAATGCTTACGCCAACTGAAATCTCCATAAGAACTGTCTGCGAATACTATTGTACGTCTGCAACCATATTTAATGATTTTTAAATGTTACCAAATGATAATTGTTAAATTCATATGAGGAGTAATTGTATCTGTCTTGATATGTATTTCCTTGAGGATTCATAAAATTGAGAACATTTTCATGCTTCTTAGCCACTGGTTTTCCTCTTTTGGTGAAATGCTTATGCATAGCCTTCACTCATTTTCCTGTAGTGTTGTCTGCTGTATGGTACTATTCTGTAGATGCTATTTATAAGTTCTGACTCCTGATCCTTTAGCACTTAAATGTATGCCAAGTATCTTTTTACAGCGTGGTTTATATTTCACTCTCTTTTTGGTGACTCCTATTATATGGAAGTCTTAATATGACAAAGTTCTCTTTGGTGACTCATGTTTCTTATCTAGGAAATCTAATATCATAGACATATTACATATTTTCATTAATTTTAATTTAAAAATTTTAGTATGCTGTATTAACATTCTGGAATCTAGCCCCCTTGGAATGATCCTTTTATAAATAATATAATACATAAATCTAATTTATGTATTTTTCTATTAAGATCACCATTCTATACCAATTTATTAAACAATTCACTCTCAATAATCTATCAGCAAACTGATTCACCATGCCACCTCAGTCACCCTTTTTCTAAACGTGCATGTCTATTCTGTTACAACGGTCCATGCCTTCACCCCTGTGTCAATAACATATTTTCTTCTTACTAATTACTCCAGCTTTAAAAGTCTTTATATATGGAGCAGCAAGTCTACAAACTTTGATCATTCTTAATCAAAATTGTCTTAGTTAATGTTAACCCTTTAATCATCTATATACATTTTAGAACAAGCTTTCAAATATGAGTGGGGGGGTAACTTGCATTTACTGAACTTACATTAATTTCATAGACTTAATGAGAGACAATTAACATTTTTACAAAATTGAATCAGCCTCCATGAATATGAGCTATATTTCCATTTATTCAAGACTTCTTTCATGTATTTTAAGGATGTTTTAAAATGTTCTCCCTAAGAGCTTTGCAAATACCTTTTCGGTCTGCACATTTTTATTTATTGTCTCTATCTCACTGTGCATTCTATGACCACCAATGAAATGTTGAATTGAGCAGGGATTTTAAAAGAAATGATTCTATTGTTTCACCCTTATACTTTTTTTTAAGTATTTTATGTTTAATTTCCTTTCTAGTCAATATTGCTGAGATTCACTTATAATACAGTGTGTTGAATTTTAACAACTATTTTACTCCACATCAAGTAAGATGATTATACATATTATCCTCATTAATATGTTAAAGTACAGAATTGCATTTGTATGTTTTCTGATGTTAAACTCTGCATTCCCACCATGCATTCCAACTCAAATTGGTTATGATATGTAATTGTTTTAATTTGCTTTTAATATGTTGAAAACTCTTCTTTTAATTGGAAATCTTCTCAATCCAGTCCCATTTTCTCTAAACATAAATGATGCTTATTTTTTTAAAAAGCTGTCCACTTTAGAAGAAAATTATTTATAAAAATTTTGATATATCCAAAAATGAAATTACTATATAGCAGTTAATGATTATGTAAATCATTCTTATTAACAATAAAAAGTTGTTTATAATAAAGTGATAGAAGTATATCACAAAATAAAGTGAATATACTTCATAAATACATACATAAAAACAACTTGACAGATATATTTGAAAATATTAAAAATGTTTCTTTTTAGAAAGTGGCATTTGAGATAGTTTTTTGTTTATATTTTTTGGTACTTTTTAATGATTACAATATTATTTTAAATATCATAAAATATATTACAATAATTTTATAAAACTGACAAGGTAAGCTGGTTAGCAGTAACTGTGAACCTACTATTTTATATGCATTGGGCTAGCAATTTTTATAAATTATTTTTAATATCCATAACATTTCTGCATGACAGCTTTCTTTCATGTGATAAAATCGAGATTTTCAAAGGTTAGCAACTTTCTAAAGGCTACACAGCTGATGAATGAAGGAACTGGGATTCGAGTTTTGGTTTTTCTGTTACTAAACTTACATCACACAAAAGATAAGTCTTTCAGTACTTAACACAGTTATAAGGCACTTCATGTCATCGTTTCTTCAGTTTTGAGCAGAGTCTTAGTGTTACAGCAATGACAATGGACATAAGTTATAACTAATCTGAAAATTTAATGATTGTTTTTTGCTCCATGCATTTGAACCAAAATTTAACATTTTAGAAATCTCAGTTAAGCCTAACCTTACATATCACATTAGATATAGCAAATGACAAGCTTGTAGAAATAAGTATGAGAGAGAGACAGAGAACAAGAAAGGAAGGGGGGCAAACACAACTTTATGCAAAGCTAGTGGCTCGTCACGAGTTCTGAGTTTTGAAATAGTGATTTTAAATCCCTGCTTTGAATCTCATTGCAGATGCAGATGGTAGGAGATATGGTCTAAAAACGCTGATTGCGCTACATGGTGCACAGAGAACTGATGAGGAAAAATAAGATTCAAGTCATCTCGGTTTTATCATAAGCATTTCAGTTTTGCTTATATATTAGATTGCAAGTCCTTCTGCGGATGAAAAAATATGTTAAAGTACACTCTTACATTTCCAGAGATCACCTTAGGTAACCTAAAAATTCTTATTTCAAAGAAGAAGACTCACAGATTGACAACTTTTCGCATTCTTCAAAATGCCCTCTACCCGCACACCTGAACTAATGACTAAAGACGTGGGGAGCAATGGGCTTCTCCCAGAGGGCAATCAGGCTGAAAGGCCTTTCCTTTCTTACTTCCGAGCGGAATGTGTGATTTTATGCATTGAACCTTTTTTGTGAGTTATATATCTGAAGATCTTTGGGGCGTTTGTTACTCTTGAGCAAGAGACCGTTGACTGTGATCTACTCTCCATTGATGAAGGAGAGAACAAATATGTCCAAGTCCTGCATGTACCAGCAACAGCCAGAAATATTTTCTACATTTTCTCAAGGAAGTTTTATTGGCAATGACATGTGGTCTATTTGGATATATATTTGGCTAAACAATGGTTTCAGGAAGATCAACACACTCAAGCCTTCAAAAAACACAGGTAATATACATCCTAAATGTTTCTTTGCTCTGTGTGCACGCTGTCGGTTTCTAATGAACCCTGCAGAACACCACCTGACTCCACTCTGGGTGAGCTGCCTTCACCAACCCATCAGCTTACAACTGTTCTTTATGGTTTCAGTAGTACGGTAAAGTCACCAATAAGCATCCCACTGCATTTGTTCTAGACATAAATGCAAAGCTATTTTGAGCATTTAATATTACAAATATTAAGGTAGACATGACTTATTTCCTCCCTCTAACCCACTGCCTAAATTTCAATATCATTTGTCTACAGCTTATATTTGCCAAGTATCATACATTTTTCATTTTTAATATTTCAATATGAATGATATTCATTTCCCCTGTCTGTCACTGAGACCAGAAACGATGAGCTCCCCTTGTTTCTCCCTCACCATTCATGAATTCAGACTGAAGACAGATCTACTGTGAAGTGTCCGTCTTCCCAGGGACCAGGTTTAGCTCTTCTTATTCTCTGATATTTAACACATATTTGTGTGGTACTCACCATATGCTTAGCATATCTTTTCTCTTACTGATCATTTACAATGCTGAGAGTAACTAGTATTCCTATTTTACAGATGATAAAGACTGATACTTAGAGAAGACAATTATTTTTACACGCTCTATACCTATGAAATGCAAAATTTGAATGTAAAAGTCCATCAAAATTTCATTGATTCCAATACATTAAATGACACAGTAAATAAAAAGTAAACAAATGTTGATGAATCAATTCCTGCAAAAAAGTGACGTAAATATACGGGGGGATTTCAAAGTGGAAAAAATGGAATTAAAAGATAAAAATCAAATATATAAACTTTATTTCTCAACTAGATTCTGTTTGGTCATGTTATAACAAGTTAGTACAAGCGTATTCGGTGGAACAAATTTTCCAATCCACACATGGTTTTTTCATAGTATTTTCCATGAACTTTTTGAAGACCCTGCATATTTAAAAGCTGCCTTTATTAAAGTTTTGACACTTGTAGCTAAATGAGGAAAATGCCAATATAAATTTCTAAATAGTTTTATAGGCATCTCTTGTTGTATGTCTTGCATAGTCCACACAGAATCTTCAGTATAAATTGAATTATCCATTTAAAATGAATTTGAATTTTACAAAACATTATCTTAAACAAAGGAGGAAGGTAACGGTCACATAAACCAAGGTTTTATACATAATTATACTAGGTTACTTCAAGATGCAGAAATCTTAACAGCAAAGGTATATTCCACAGGAGTAGTATCAAATAGATCCTATAGTCACTGATTTAAAAGAAAATACAAGATGCCCAAGAGAATTCTTTCCAGGGGTAGTCTTAGATTCATTAATTCATCAACTATACATTGAGTGCTGACCACTGTCAATATATAAATCTAACTTAAACAATGAATGAAAACATACGGTAGGTCCCTGTTTCTATGGTATGCAGATCTAGAAAATGAAGGTAAGAGGCCAAACAAATACATGAAAAGGACAGTATCAGGTTCTGATATGTGCACTGAAGAAAATAGATCAGGGCGATACACTAAAGAGTGTTTTAGGAGCACCTTTAGTTTATCCTGTCAATATATGAGCACCTTTAACATTTATACATATTAATAAAAATATGCCTAAAATTTTCCACTATGAAATGGTTGTGAATGGAATTTTATTATCTGTTAGAAAGTAAACAATGAAAGAGAGACTTGAACAAGCAGCAGTGGTCATAAATGTTGTGCTTTCTGGGCTATTTTGTAATTGTTTTGATGTGGTGCAATGTAACATATCCAAGCTGAACATTTTCAAGTCAAGTTAAAAAGATTCTCAAGGTTTTAGTTTAAAAATGTCTTATTAAATTCTGTCTCAGAAAACATTTGCCTCCTTGCTGTATCCTATGGCTTAGAAGACTCTAAAATATTACTTAATGCAGAAATTCATTTGTGTCTGTGTTTGTGTTTGTGTGTTTGTGTGTGTGTATCCTGCACCGAGGTTAGGACTGAGACACAGGTCTGTATAATTCCAAAGCTATCACACTTTGCACTATAAAACACTATGTTTTAAATGTAATTGTCAGGTGGCCACTCAGCATTTCTGAGTTGTAAATAGAGTAGTTTCAACATTATATTGACTTGTGATTACGTTCACTAAGGAAGGTAAAGATTGACATACATAAAACTAAGGATAGCACACAAAGCTGGGTGGTAGAAGCAGGTGATAATAACTAGCCTTCTCTGGATGTTTTACAGAGAAGGAAATACAAAAATGTATACTTAGTGCAGTGAAATTTAAAACGCATTTTGTAAGTCAACAAAAACAAGTTTATCATGGCTCAAAAAACGGAGCTTACTGAGTCTCTTACTAATGAACTCATGTTACAACTAGCATATCCGTGTAAATCTGGCATAACAATAAAATGAAGTGATTACTAGCCTTTTGGAAAAAAATGAGTTATAATGTTTGTTTATTTATTTATTAACAATTCATCCCTTAGGTTATTCTGCTGTGTGCTGACATGGGCCACTAACTTATTATATTACTTTAGGTGAGGATGTTCTTTACGCATGTCCTCAAATTTAACACTTGCCCTACTGATTCCCAAGGTGATTGAACCAAATGCCAGATCCTGTGCTAAGTGTTTTAGAACAGTACCTCATCTTATCCCTCCAATATCCTCATGAGGTATGTACCATTAATTAAAGCCATTTTACAGATGAAGAAAATAAGGTTTGAGGAAAGTAAATTCTTCAAATGACAAGACAAAAAGTTCTTTGAACAATATATGGTGCTATACAAAAATGATATAATTACAGCCATTGTTAAATTGGAAGAAGTGAAACTTGTATGAAAAATATCATCAACTCTAGTACCCCTA
Source organism: Lepilemur ruficaudatus (assembly GCA_963574885.1). NCBI lineage: Eukaryota > Metazoa > Chordata > Mammalia > Primates > Lepilemuridae > Lepilemur > Lepilemur ruficaudatus. The sequence goes on from CAUYRT010048134.1 coordinate 39,640, forward strand.
CAACATGCAAATGGATAGTAGCTCAGGAGTCCACCTAATTAGGACTCAGAACAACAATACAAAACATTTAGTCAGAGCTTATAGCCAGCCGTGGTCTTAGCATTTTTGTCCGTATTTTTAGTCATTAATCTTCAAAATAATCCTATGAGGCACACATTATTATTATCCTCATGTCACAGGTGTGGACACACAGAGACAGAAAGAACAAGTCACTTACTCCAGGTAAACGCTAGTAAGGGGCAGAGCTGGGATTGGAACCCAGGCAGTCTGGTTCTTAAACCTGTGCTCCTAATCATGAGACTACTTGTGTGAAGTAGGCTAGAAAGAGTGCAAACCAATTAGCTATTTATTCAACAGGCTTAGGGAACAAATAGGTGGATTATTTTTCCTCATGTAGAAGCCTTGGGACCATTCCCCGGGCTCTGTTAGGTCCGCATGACATAGTGGAAGGAGCTAGGACTCAGCAGTCATTAGAGTTTCAAATGGCAGCTCAGCTGGCCCTCTTCATCCTCCATGACCTCTTTATTTGTAAATGAAGAAAAAGAAGAAGAATGCCTATTCATCAAGGGTTTAGTGAGGATCAAGTACATTCAGCACAAATCTTGGCACAGACAAGGTTGGCACTCAGTAAATATTAGTCTCCTTCTTTCTCTGGCCTCAAATGTGGTTTCAGTTCAAATAATTTACTCTCCCATAAGCTATTTAGGAAAAGATAAGAGAAAGTCCTCAGGAAATGAAATATTAGGTTTTAAATCAACTGTATATTGTCCTGAGTCATAAAGTAATCTGTTTTGGGGAACATAATGCTATCGTGAGTGTCTATATATAGGATTTGTTTTCTTCCCAAAACAGTGTATGTATATCGATTTTCTTAGGGGTCAGTATATTCAATTTGATAGACTGGTAGACTGATCTGCTTTAGCAATTCCTGGGTCAATTCTATACTTGCTCATGCCGTAGGTCTGCCTAACAAATTTTATCACAAAGCAGAGTTGTCTTGTCACTGTTATTCTGCAGGATAGAAAGCATGATAATTACAGCCTGCGAATAAACCATAATGAAAGATGAGAGCATGTGAGCTTTTCCTATTTCCTATTATGCCAAAGTTTAGTAGAGGACATATTTTGGATGTGTCATGTGTTTGAACTTTGGAAGCTTCCATAACCTCATTTTAAAACTTTAATTGTTCCTGAAGTATTAATAGAAACACCTAAGCAGTTGATAATCTCACTATGTTCTTTTAAGACAATGGTTATTCTTTACAGAGTGGCTATGCTATTTACAAACAGAAGAAAATGTCTATGTTTTTGAGGGAGTTTTTCATATTACAAAGGCTCGTTAAACTCCTCGTCAAAGTTTTTAAAGTTAGTAATATTGGCTTACTTGATGCCAAAAAATTATCCTTTTGTGACCTTGTGACATTTCTAAATCCCAATCTGTGGATCAGCCTTTGAAATATACTAAGCTTAAAACAATAACAAATATAGTATTTACAAAAGGAATTGAAGCACCCATAGAGCTTATGTCAGTTAAACAGTAAAGTTTAACTGTTATAGTAGGATGCCATGTGAAAAAAAAAATGTTTTATATTACTATTGTACCTGAAGATCTGCTAGTTGGGAGTTTTGAATATGGAGACTTCAATAACCTTAATTTCAGAAAAACTTCCAGGCTGGGTCCTTTATGTAGCATGTGTTTAATAAGAACCTAGCCATTATTCTTGGAGAATATGGAAAGTTAGTATAAAACTAAATGCAGGATATAGGCATTTAGTACCTATAAAACTATAGGTAGGATATGAACACTTAGTTACTATAAAACCAAATGCAGGATATGGGCATTTAGTTACTATAAAACTAAATGCAAAGCTACCTCAAATAAGGTAGGTTTATTTAGATTGGAATGGCATGATTCTTTAAATCATTTTATTTATGTTAATCTAAACATTGGATATTAAATGATTGACTTCTTGTAATTGCCATGATGTAAGCAATGGATGTAAAACTAAGCCCAGGATCTAGGCGTGGTCATTGACTCTGCATGAAGAGGAAGTCCATCCTCTGGAAACTAACATATAGACTGCCCTTGGTTTAGGAGAACTGAGGAAGGGCAGCAGGGAGATGGAGGGGGAGGGAAGAGAGAGAGAGAGAGAGAGAGAGAGAGAGAGAGAGAGAGAGAGAGAGAGAGAGAGAGAGAGAGAATATACATGTGGATATAGGGAGGTGGGACCACAAGGGTCAATAAAGATTTAGAGTTGGGTGTGATGGTTGAGCTGGCCCGTGACTTTAAGATCCAAAGATCCATGGGCTAGCAGCAGCAATGAAAATCACCCTGCCTTCTATTTTTATTGGGCATCAAAAATTCAGCGAGATTATGCTAAACATCACAGTCTGATCTTAGCTGAACTTTCCAGAGTTATACATAGGCATGTTTATTGCATCACATTTGTTAGATACATAAATAAGAAAATGTTACTCATAACTTTAATTTATATAACTATGTAGCCCACAGTGTATATAACAATAATTATGATGATGAGAATAATAGATAATACCTATATAAGCCCTTTTTATGGGTCAGACACTGATCTAAAAACATGATACCATTTAATCTTTGAAACAACTCTATTAGATAGGTACTGTTATTTTTCTATATCAAAACTGAGGCACAGAGGATTTGAGTGATTTTACCAAGATCACATAGCTATAAGTGGCAGGGCTGAGATTCAAAGCAGGCAGTATGTCTCCAGAGGCCACATCTTGCATCCGTTTTGAATACATAGTGTATAAATAAAATAGAGGGCTCTTATTATATATGTAAACCATGCACGCCATCATTCTGTGCTTATTTATTTTCTTATAGTATTTTTAAACTTCATTAATAAAATCTCCATTATTTCTGATTTATTTCCCCATTGATTTGTTGGCTTATATTTCCTGATTTATTTTTGTCTGTAGCTCCATATATCTCCAATACTAACTGGGCTAAGAAAAAAAATTTTAAAAAGGGCTAAACAACTTTTACTTAATTGGATAATTTGTATTCATCCCCTCCACGGGAAAAAGAATACAAGTTGCTGAGATTATTTGACTCATTAATCTCATTTATTTATTTTCTAAAAAAACTTTAGGATTCCTTTTATTGGAAGTAATATCTATTAATAGCATCTATTTCTACTTTCCTTTTATTGTCAACTAGAAATTAAACACATAGAGTGATTGAAAGATATGCCCTTTATTCAATTACTGTGAATCCCTGAAGACCTACACTCTGGATAAATTAAACTCACCAGATTAAAAAAAAATGATATTTGAATCTAATAGTTTACCCATTTAAGCCTGAATACACCAGAAAATAAAACAAGATAAAATTACAGTCAAAACTGACACATGCCTTGGAATGGTCATTCTGTGCTTACTGTAACGTTAGCTTCTTTGTACATTTTTTTAAACAAAAGCTCAAAATACTAGGCTTACATTTTCAAAGTCTAAATTAGCTTATACCTGACTGTAGAAAATAATTTATTTTGAACAAGACCAATGCCCCAATGAATCAAATACAAATTCCTCAACATGAAATTTAAAACACTCCATTGATGGGCTCCATTGATGGGCCCCACTCTCCCATGTTACAGGAAAGTAACATCTTTTTCTGTTTTGCAAAATAAATCCATGTCTTAATTAGATTAATTGGCAGGCTTTTCCCACTCATCTCCAACCCCTAGGAAGTCCCTTGCAATTTGATTTCCATATAGTTCGTTCTCCTAATATGGTTCACTCAAAAGTCACAAATAAAACTTTTTAAGGGCCGTTTTGCCGTCTTAGTTCTACTTGACTTCTCAACACTGAAAGTACCTTCCTGATACTACCTTACCTAGATTTAGAGTCTGATGCCAACCTCTGTCTCTTTTTTTCCTTGTTTCTTAAAATTCTGGCTCTCTAATATCTAAATCTTTCTCAAAGAATTAAGCAACTAATTTAGCAACAAACAAATAAAGAAAAAAATATTATTCTTAGGCGAACTGAATTCAAAATTATTCTCTAATCTTGACCTTTCACAAGTATTTGAGATTTAAACCTCAACCCAAACTAAATAAGAAAATAGTAATTTTCCCCTTTTAGATAAATTATCTGACAGCAAATGGGGAATGTTGATCTTATTTCTTCCTTTATAAAGGCAAAGAGTATAAAACAAAATAATGTAGTTTGCAATGCAATATAAAATACCTGGCTATTCCAAGGATTTTCTTTCAGGGAAATATAATATTTATTTATATTCAAAATTATTAATATGGTTATTATTATGTATCAGAAATTGTGCCAGGTACTAACAACATAGAAATGAATAAAACATATCTGCCCTCCAAGAATTTAAAGTCAGCTTAGCATTAGGCAGAAGGAAGCAATGATACCTGGCCCAATAGGAAGAAAACATTAACTTGGGTATTATTTTATTTACCTACAGAATTTTAACATACTTCACAGACTAGATTGTTTTATGTCTTCATCTCTATTTTCTAATTTCCAAAAACCATGCAAAATTTTCTTTTCTATTAAAGTGTAAGTATTATATTTATCTATTATTAAAGACTCTTTTAGTGCAAGAGAAAGAAACCCAGCTCCAACCAACTACAAATAAATGGGGAGTTTCATGATACGCACCCACAAAGTGGACACGTTAGGTTGGAACAAGGACAAACAGGTGGCAAGGAAGTGGCTAAGGGTGGCAGGAACTGAATTGTAGCTAGGAACCAAATTGTAGCTAGGAACTGCCCCCTGGTGGGAACATACACAGTAAGGAGCTCCTAGTGACCTTTAACTAACCTGAGTCTCGTTACCATCTAATTAGCATAGCATGGACAGAGTTTTCACGAAAGATTCTGGGAGGACTCATGTGTAGTAATGAAACTGTTACATAACCTAACCTGTTATGTATCCTGTTATGTAACCCCAACCTGCCAATCACCCCAAAGGCAGTGAATGGCAACAAATCCCGCCAGGAGAAAGGCGGGACAAACTAGTAAGCATATAAAAGACAGTGTGTGCTCAGACTTCAGGGTCTTCTTTGTTGCAGAGGATGACCTGTCTCTCTCTCTGATATAAACTTTTGCTTTGCATTAAATGTTGTATGTGAGATTGCTTTGTATTTGTGATCACTCTGTCATTGGCCCAACTTGGTACCAGTAACTCATTCTTGACCTGGGAACCGGGAGACCAGGGAGCAACCACACAGACCTAACAGACAGGTCATGACAGGGGCGTGTCTGGGTCACACAAATGTCTGCCCTCAGAGACAAGAAGGATGGTTTCCAGCCTCTGTCCTCTGTATTGTGAAACCATTGTCTCTATTCCAGACTTTTCCACCAAGCAGGAACTATGATTGCCAGCATCTGCTAGCTTCAATGTTCATACCTCAAAGCAACACCAGAAGAATGAATCATTCCTATTGATGGAAGGATTGGTTGGGAGGAGCCTTTCTCCCAGAAAATGAGAAGATAGCTTTCCCAGAGTGTAGGAGGAGCTGGACAAGTCATGGTCAATGTCTTCTCTGGATGGGCTTTTAATAAAAAAGCAAAAGTATCATCAGCAAGAAATTCTGGTTAAAACTATTAGAATAGATAGACTCTGGGGAGAGCATGATTAAAGAAAGAAGACAAAATAATGAAGAACAGGAATAAGGAGAAAAAGCAGAGAGTTGGTAGCAAAAACTGTAAAACATAAAACAAGACAGAACCCTCCTCCCCAGCCCCTGCTCCCAACCGCCTGTAGGACTCTGTATAAGCATGCACAGACTCTATTGAATGCTGGTCTGTTTATTTTGTTTTTAAGTCCACTTACTATATCCTTAATCTAGCTCATAGAACAATATTCAATTCTTCATGATTTTACATCTTCCTAGACAACAGATATCTTTTCTGTTGATATGAACATGCAACCAGATAAATATTTTTAGTCATCTAATTCAGCTTCACATTGTCCCCAACAGAGAAATTAAGATATATCATTTTCTCATTTAACGAATAAGGAAATTAAGGGAAATTTTTGAGCAATATGCCTTGATAGTAGATGAGTCACAGCTGAAACTGTGATTATTTGTGACAACGTGAACTTTTCTCCCTAACTACCGGCCACAAATTATTTTTTTTGCTCAAAATCAGCTACCCAGTACATTGAACAAACCAGCAGTTTCCAGGTCTAAGAGAGGAGAGAGCAGAGGGAAAATCATTCTTATAAGCCTTTACTTGGGCCAGTAAGATATAGGCCACCATTTCTTGAATTACAAATGAGGAAATGGAGCTAAAACTTCCCAAAGTCCTTTCAGAGAAATGCTGTAATGCCAAGCATCTGAGCTAGTGTTTCAGGAAAAGCTAGTCCTATCCAGCTTTGTGTAGCTACCCTGCTAGGTAGGTATAGGAGACACTGACACCTCCAACAATGGCAGAGGAAAGTGGAGACAGTGCTGCCAAAGGGCAGGTGACTACCCAACGGAGAGAGAGATGGGTTAAGATTTACTCAAGTATTTATTTGGCAGGCTTTTAATCTGAAAATGATGGCCTGGCTTTCATAAAGCAAAGCAAAGGTCTGCTATAGAATGTCCCCATGCCTCAATTCTGGCTTCCTGCCCAGTGTAGGGGAAGGGCAAGTATATGCTTCTGCAAAAGGACAAAAGACTCCACCATCCCTTAGAATTGTTCAATTGCTTTTTTTAGTTTGTTTTATTCTTGGCTTGTTTGTTTGCTTGGGTGGTTACAAAAATCTTTAAGAAGTGAAAAAGAGAGCAGAATTCTCTGTACTCCTACTCAAGGATGCAGTCTGCTAGCATATTCACAGTTTGTGTCTCTGACCTTCACAACTGTTTTCTCCTTCTTTGCTCCTTTTGTATTGAAAGTGTACTATAAACTCACATTACCTGAGTATGTGTGCAACGTTGCCATTATATTTCTAATCCTGAACAAAAGGGATTAAATGATCAGCATTCTTTCACTTGTGTACTTTTCCCATAAGAAGATTAAAAAAAAAACTGTAAATTTACATTGACAAGAGCTGAGAGAGCCTGAGTCATAAAAAATAATGTTAATAATTATAATAAACCTTAGAATTATTATTACCATTACTACTATTAGAAAAAACAAGAACACATCCATTCTGCACTTTATGGGAGCTCTCCTGAATCTTTTGCAACGTATATCTATCCCAAGGAAAGGGAACAATAAAGAAGCTAGAGGTTGGTTACTTATAAGTGTATTTTTTTTTTAGTCTTCAATATTCCAGACTAGGTCAGGAGCCCCAAGACTGTGCCACATGGTGCCTGGTCTCTCTTCTGTACTAGCACTCTCTCTGCAATGCCTTTGGTTTTCCCTTCTTGTATCTTTTGCTCCAGGTCCTACTGCTGAGCACTCCATAGGATCCCATCATGAGTTCAAGTGTCAACATACAGAAGACAGTGCCATAGAACTATATCAGATTTTCTTGGGTGCTTGTAAAAAAAAAAAAAAAACTCTTGGGCACTTAGGAATCCCCACTAGGACTGTATTGATCAGGCCCTTTTTACCCTGGAGAACCACAGCTTTGGTGTTTCTCCTTGAGCACACATCAATATTTAAATATCACATGTGTATATCATTCATGAGGACTCATATAAATAGTTAGAAAGTCACATGATGAAAATTTACTACTGTACTCTTAACTTCAGTATACTAACTTCCTCAAAAATTGTTTACTCTCTTCAAGAATATGGCTATCTTGGGGATCATCTTCTAAAACTGACTGTACATCTGAATCATCTGAAAAGATTTTAAGAAAATATACACTCCAGAACCTATTCTATATCTACTAAATCAGAGAATCTGGAAGATGAAATATAAAAATATGTTTAAAATTAATAATCTCTGTCCATTCTCAATGTCCACTACACTGCCAAGAAGACCAATGTGAACTACTAGTACATGTACCTCAACCCCTTTTAGCATGCTCATATAAACAAACACAAACATCCAAGTATATATACACACACATACACATACACATCCATACACACACACACAAATAATAAAGGATTTATATCTGGGTGTATTTAAAAAATAGGGACTGCAGAGTATTTTTCAAGTAGAAAACTGCTGAGATATAAAAATATTACAAAATACAACTACTGTTTAATCCTATTTTCATAGCAAAAACAAAAAGATACATAGATATGCAAGATATATAAAAGATATTAATGGAAATTAGATGTTTAAGGTAGGATTATGAATTTATTTCTCTTCCTTTCTGTTATCTGTGCTTTCTAATTTCTACAATTATTTATTTTTTATACAAAGTTATTTTTAATTTTAATAACTTTCCAAAGCTATTTCATTACAGCTAACTTTTCAAATTTATTTAGCACTAGAACACCATTTCTACATAACATACATATTAGCCATGGCAAGCTAATTGTTGTAACAAATAGATCTCAAAATGTAAAAATGTAAAATGACTCAAATATATTAGAAGCTGTTTCTTGCTTGTGTTACAGAACTGGCTAGGTGAAATATCTGGCAGAACCACCCTCCTACAAGTAGTCATTCAGAAATGCAAGTTAACATTAGCTCTGCCATCTTTAACATATGGCTTCTACTGTTATTTGAGGGTTGCCTCCTATCCAAAAAGCCAAAAAGAGAAGAGCATTAAGTTGTAGAACATGGCAAGTTCGTATAGGTCTGGGCTGGAAGGGGATGCCCTCAATTCCACTGACATTCGGTTGGCTGGATGAGTCCATCACACGGCTAAGCCTAACTGGGCTGGAAAATGTGGTACCAGCGAGGCAGTCACTTCCCAGCAAAAGCTCCACATTTTGAATGGGGAGAATGAATCCATCTCAAATAGCTGATTTTCTCTACCAAATTATGCTCTATTACTGATGTTTCCTGAACACTCCATGCCCTCTGTGCTTTTAATCACAGTCCTCGCTCAACCTGGAATGTACTTCCCTACGTACAATGAGCCTAATTATCCTTCCAGTTAGGTTCCATTTTCTTCTACTCCACAGACTCCATTCCTTTATTTGGTTCTTTCATTCAACTAATATAAATTATTTTAGGCAATGGGGAGTGAAGGGTAAACAAAAAGGTTTTTCCATCCCCATCCACATGGATTCTCAACCTTTATTCGCGTTTACTTGGACAGATTCCGACTCACACGTGTGCCAACAATTGGCCTGGACAGTTGTACCTCAAGGGTTCAGAGACAGCCGCCATTATTTGTGTCAAGCTTTACAGGCTGACTTGGCCTGCTTTGCCCTGTCCCTAGCTCTCCATTACAATATGTAGATGACCTCCTCCTCTGCAGCCCTTCCTGGCAAGAATGCCAGAATAAAACTATTTCCCTTCCCAATGTCTTGGCCCAGTGCGGATACCGCGTCTCTCAGAACAAGGTCCAACTCTTGTCTCCCAAAGTACACTACCTCAGGCTTTTAATATTGCCCCAACTACAGGAAATCCTGAAAGAGTTAAAGGAGGCAGTTCAAAAACTACCTCTGCCTGCCATGAAAAGAGATCTCCTTTCCTTTCTTGGCCGCACAGGGTATTTTCGTATATGGATTCACCTTAATTGCCAAACCCTAATACAGTGCTACAAAGGGAAACTTAGATGAACCCCTTCCCCTTACCCCTTGATGGATGAAATGTGTACATCCATCAAGACCCTCAAACAGGCTCTACAACAAGCCACCACAATGGGGCTTCCGAATGCCTCCAGGCCCTTCCATTTATATCTGCACAGCACCCAAAACCTGGCCCTGGGCCTCCTGGCCCAGCCAATAGGAGATTCTGCACAACCAATTGCTTATTTTTCTAAACAATTAGACCTCATTTATCAGGGGTGGGCACTCTGCTGGAAGGTGCTAGCCACTGCTTCTCTGCTTATCCCAGAAGCACAAAAGATGACTTTCTATGAGCCCCTAGTAGTTTTTTCCTCCCACAACCTTCAGGATATGTTAAGTCACAGAACTCTTTCTTCTGTCTCTCCTTCCAGAATTCAAGCTCTTCACGACACCCTGATACAGCCCTCCACGTCCTTCCAATGCTGCTCACCACCTAACCCAGCCACTCTTATGCCTTCCAATCATCCAATTGACCCTGAAGACTTTCCCTCTTGTTCTGACATTATTGATGACTCCCTTACTCCCTTTCACCACATTGGCACCAACCCCAACCAGGTGCACCTGACTGGTTCACAGATGGCAGTGCTACTAAAGCAGTGCCCCTCTCAGCAGGCTATGCCATTGTCCAGGCCTTCCAGGGCCCCGACAGGGGGCAGTGATTTCTGCCAAGACGGATCATCAAAGCATCCCATTTGCCCTCTGGGACAACTTCCCAACAAGCAGAACTAATTACCTTAACCTGGGTTCTGACCTTGGCCAAAGGGAGAAAGGTTAACAGACTCTAAATGCTCATATAACTTGCTATATTCCAAAGCCCAAATATGGACAGAACAAGGTTTCTAACGGCAAAAGACTCTTCTATCATTAATGGAAAATTAATTAATTCCTTCCTCCAGGCTGCCTTACTCCCCAATCAAGTCTCCCTCATCCATTGTAAGGGCCACAGAAAGGACCTAAGCTATACTTCCACAGGCAACCGAGAGGCTGACATTTGGGCCAAACAGACCACCTCACATCAGGCTGTCCCTCATAATATTTTCCCTCTGAATCAAAAAGCTCAAAGAGGAGGGAGCACATTTTTTAAATCCATATTGGTATAAGAGTCATCAGCTAGTCCTCCCTGATAAATCTGCCCTCCCTTTCCTCAAATGCCTTCACTCTCTCTTCCATGCAGGCCTGGTTCCACTTCAACACTTTCTCACCACTCATGTTCATCTTTTACCTCAACACAAGGAATTACTTCAAACCCTTACCAAGGAATGTAATATTTGTCAAACCATCTCTGCCCAGTGCAACATCCAGCACCCCCTTTCCCCACCCACCAACTCAAGGGCTCACTGCCTGGACAGAATTGGCAAGTCGATTTCACTCAAATGCACCCTATCCGGAAAACACACTGTGTTCTGGTGTTCGTTGACATTTTTTCAGGATGGGTAGAGGCCTTCCCTACCACCAACAAATGGGCCTCCACTGTTACCCAAGCTCTTACATGATATTATTTCCAGATTTGGTTTCCCCACCTCCCTACAGTCTGACAACGGACCTGAACTCATCTCTCAGGTTACTCAGAATCTTTCTTCAGCCTTACACATCACTTGGAACTTCCACATCCCTTACCACCCCCAATCTTCTGGAAAAGTAGAGTGGATGAATAGAATCCTCAAAAACCTTCTCACCACATATTCCATGCAAACTCACAGGCATTGGCTTTCACATTTGCCCTTGGCCATTTTTAAAGTCAAGGTGATTCCGTGCAAGACCCTTATGATCAGTTTTTTGAGGTTATGTATGGGCGTCCTTTTCCTTCTTTTCCCCAAGTACACAGGAGTTCCCCAAATTTCCGCCATCTCTAGACACTCCTTTACTTCAAGGCTTTCCATCTCACCTTAGGGAACACATCCAGCCACACCTCCCGGCTCCCCACTCTGCCAGGACACCATCTATCCTACAACTTGGAGATTGGGCCTGGGTTAAAACTTCAGCAGATCCTCTTAAACCCAAATGGGAGGGTCCATACCAAGTCATTCTGGCCCCACCCACAGCTGCCAAATTAAAGAGATGCCCCACTGGTATCACTTCTCTTCCTTAAAAAGGGCACTGGACCCGCAGGGCACAGACCTGAGCCCTCAAGATCCAGACTCCTTATTTTCTTGTTGCATTACAGGATCCACCTCCCTACACCTAATGAGGAAACAGCGAAGTTCCACATGCCTCCCTGACATAGTGGAAGAACCAAACATGGATACTCCTGCATAGCCTTATGTCTCTCTCTCTTTCCCCTTAACTTTGAAAATTTTTTGAGAGATCTTTGTATTGATTGGTTATGGTACTCACCCTATCACGGTGTAGTATCTCTCTTAGAATTTGTTTCACTGGTAGAGGAGCTATGCTTGCAAGGCACTTTTTCCAGATACCCTCCCTCTCAACTTCTCTTTTTCTCTTTCTCCTCCCTATTGCTACTTTTTCCTCAACACTTTCCCCTTACTTAAATGACACCATCTCCCTCACGGGCTCTCTCCTGGAAAAACATAATTCAACTGTAAAGTTCCCATGCTGGATATGTCTTCACCTCTCCCAAATAGCTGATCTCACCGTGCCCATCCCTCTTGATAAATGGGTGATGGCGAGAGGGGGCATACACTTGACGGAAATCCATCATGAATCCTACATGGCCCAGACCTCCCTCTGGACCAGAACTTTTTCCCTGGGTGCCCCAGCCCAATACCAGGTGAATGGCCTTCGAGATGATCTTAATAACATAAACTCCTCTCAGTGATTAGTCCAGGGACCAACTCAAACAGGACTAACCATAGCTTTTTAGGCCCCCCTTTGTATGTTTAAACACAACCCTTTATACAATCCACTCCAGTGGGGACTCTCCCCGAAGGAGGCTGCAACAGCACCATCATCATATCCTCACCCCAGTCACATAGAGACTGGCAAGCTCCATATAGCAAAACATATCTCCAACGTGATCAGGTCTGGCTTACTGACTTCCCTAACTTTTCTGGAAACATTTCAGACCACTCCTCCCACTTTTGTATGGGATAGGGCACTAGGCCCCTACTTTCCAAGTCAGACTTCTTCCAATTAACAGATCAGGGCCAGTGTTCATGGATCTCTACCATTGACGAGACTGTCCATCTATTTCTGGACCTATACAGACTACACCTCACCTCTGAAATACCTCCTCTCCCTACTGATATCTTTACCTCATTTATGGCATATAGTAAAAGCAGTGCAAAGAGAGATATTTATAGCATTAAATGCCTACATAAAAAAGTAGAAAAATCACAAATTAACAACCTAACATTATACCTCAAGTAACTAGAAAAACAAGAACAAACCAAACACAAAATTAGCAGAAGAAAAGAAATAACAAAGATCAGAGCAGAACTAAACAAAATAGAGGCCAAAAAAGCAATACAAAGGATTAATGAGATGAGAAGTTGGATCTTCAAAAAGATAAACTAAATTGATAAACCACTAGCTAGACTAACCAAGAAAACAAGAGAGAAGATCCAAAGAAATATAATAGAATCAGAAATGAAAAAAGAAACATTATGACTGATACCATGGAAATAAAAAAGATCAGAGATTATTATTATGATCAACAATTTACTCACAAACTAGAAAGCATATATGAAATAGATAAATTCCTAGAAACATACAACCTCCTAAGATTGTACCAGGAAGAAATAGAACTCCTAAGGAAACCAATAACAAGTAGTGTAGTTGAATCAATAATAAAAAACGCCTGACATAGAAAAGCCCAGGATCAGATGAATTTATAGCAGAATTTTACCAAACATATAAAGAAAAAATAGTACCAATACTCCTGAAACTATTCCAAAAAACCAAGAAGGAGGAAATTCTCCCCACTTCTTCTAACAGGGCCAATGTCACCCTGATACCAAATCAGAAAATGACACAACAAAAAAAGGAAACTACAGACCAATATCCCTGATTAACATAAATGCAAAAATCCTCAATAAAATACTAGCAAATTGAATCCAACAGCACATCAAAAAGATAATACACCATGATCAAGTAGGTTTTATACCAGGATGCAAAGATAGTTCAACATACGAAAATACATAAATGTGATACATCACAAAAACAGAATTAAGAAGAAAAACCATACAATCATCTCAATAGACACACAAAAAGCATTCACTAAAATTCAACATCCCTTCATGATAAAAAATTCTCGAAAAACTAGGCATCGAAGGAACACACCTCAAAATAATAAAGCCCATATATGACAAACCAACAGCCAACATCATACTGAACAAGGAAAAATTGAAATATTCCCCATAAGAACTAGAACAAAACATGGATGCTCACTCTCCTCTTACCACTCATAGTCAACATAGTACTGGGAGTCCACACTAGAGCATTCAAGCAAGAGAAAAAAAAGGAAAAGAGGAAGTCAAGTTGTCCCTGTTCACCAATAATATGATCTTTTACCTAGAAAAACCTAAAGACTCCACCAAAAAACTCTTAGACTTGATAAATTAACTCAGTAAAGTTTCAGGATTCAAAATCAGCATTCAGACCAATAACGATCTAGCTGAGAACCAAATCAAGAGGGAAGTCCTATTTAGAATAACTGCAAAAAACAAAATAAAATACCTAGGGATAAATTTAACAAGGACATGAAAGATCTCTACAAGGAAAATTACAAAACACTGATGAAAGAATTGTACATGACACAAAGAGATACTTGAAATAATTTGCCTAAATCACACAACTATTTAGCAACAGAGTCTAACTCAACCAGTCTCTCTATAAAAATGAATTCTAGACGTAAGTGGTTGCTGAATCACAAAGGAATCCATAGGCCATGGTTAGGCATTTGGATAAGCAACATGAGTACTTACATGATTCTGTTCATGTTTCAAAATTTTTTCATATATTAATATATAATAATTATATAACTAATATATGTAACTAATATATATAATTATATATAATATATGTTATATAACTGATATATATAACTAATATATATATAACTAATACATTTAAAAAGCCTGAAATTTCAGTTGTATCCTGTTTTTTTCTGTCATTATAATACTTTTTAAAAAACATGTCTTTGTGTTCAGAGTCAAGATCTAAGCATTTATATATAATACACACTCCTGGAAATTCTAATGTCCCCAAACACCAGGGTTTTGAAAAATTCTATTGGGAAAAACATTTAACAATATGATAAAATAAAGATAGTGTTTTTGTTTGAAAGGAAAGGATACTTGTCCAAAACCAACTTAAAATGATAGTCTATAAAAAGCAAAGCACAGCAGACAAACCTACTTGAAAATCTTATTTCCATGACAACAGAAACAGAGCATTAAAGGGCCAGCATACCTCTGCAATGCCTTGTGGACACGTTCAATCACCCAAAACATTGCCAAGAGAAGGAATAACTTTTTATATACATGCAAAATTATAACTACATATGAACATATGAAAACATACTAACTGCTTATAAAAATGGAGGAATAAAAAGCTGATTTTTTTAATCATCATAAACAGATTTAACATCTTTTCTATAGATTCTGAAAAATGCAGAAATAAAATATAAGATATAATCTGACATTGCATAGAAAATGAGTTTTAGAGTTTCCATATCTGTAATTCAATTATTGTTTTAAAAATGCCCAGTTAATCACTCTGTTTTAAGATAATATAGAATGCTTGTTCATGAATATACACGAGACAAAATAATTTTTCATTTAAAAGAAATCAGTGTTATTTTATGTTATGAGATTGGTTAGCATTCATACTCAGTTCCAGGAATTAGAATTTAGTTCCTTTTGGTGTTGCATAGATAAAACATTTAAGCATATTCTGGAAAAATAACTTTTTTTCCCTTATGATAACAGCAATTTTTTGTACAGAATTACTTTTTTTTGGATTATGCTTCTAAGGCTTCCTAAATTTAAAAGATTCTCCAAAAGCAAATTCAGCATTCATCTATATAAAATAATTTTGTCTATACTATTTAAAATAATATATAATACATCACAAATTTTAAAGGTATTATTATATAACCAAGTTTGGTCTTTAAAGCAACCCTGTGTTATGTGGAAAGGGCAGATACTGTTATCGGTGTTTTTTTCATAGATGAGGTATTTGATGGTCACAAACATTACATGCTAAGTGACCATAAAAAGAATAAATATTTATCAAACTTCAAGTATGATATCTTTCAAGAATATATCCAATCTCTGACTTTCTAAAATAAAGAGGTCAATCAATTTACATCCATGAACACAAGAAAAAATATTTGTTGGCCACAAATGGCATGCAGAATTTCCTAGATGAAGACCATGTAAGAAAATATAAACAATAATTTCACCTAAAGGCAGGGACCAATTTACAGACAACTTTGGTTTCTCCAATATACATGTCTTTCCACTCCACATTTACTTTTTTCTTGCCACAGAAACTACTTAAGCTAAATCTGGATTTGGCTCCCTACTGAACAGAGGGTCCCCTCCCAGGCACAGGATGATGAGTTAGAAAGCCCTAGATGGGAACTCCTGCATTTGTAACCCTAATTCCAATTTTGGATACAAATGTAAAGCTGAGTGACCCTCATAAATGACTTAAACCTGTTGCAACATAAGTTTGGCAGATTTGTGAGCCATAAGGAGTTGGGAACACGGCTCCACGGGCAGGCAACTTATGGAGTTGAACCAGGGGCTATGCCTAGAAGAGCCCACCACTTGGTTTAATGCTCTACTCTGGCTATCTAGAAATTCTCAACCTTTGAACAATGAGTCCTGCATTTTCGTTTTGCATGGGGGCCACAATTGTGTTGCCAGGTCTTGGGACAATTGCTTAGAAGCAATTTCATTTGTAAAATAGGGTGACTGGATACATTCACAACTAACAAAGACTCTCTTCTTGACCAAACTTTAGACAGGTTCTGCTGAGCCCTCTTTTTGAGGAGTCTTCATCCTTGGCCCCTATCCTTGCCCTCCTTAGGCCAGTTTTATCAAGAATGATCAGTTTAGAGAACATCCTCCCCAACTTTGATATCTGATCAAGTTCCTCATCCCCATCTTTGATATATAAATCCTAATAATCTTGCATGCTTTTTGCAAGATTATTCCTACCCTGATGGCTTTTCTTAGTAATGTTTCATCCACTGACCACCTCATTCTGCTCCTCAGCTGTAAATCCCAAACTCTCTTTGCCATATTCAGAGTTGGACCTAATCTCTCTTCCCTATTGCAATAGTCTTCAATAAGATCTGCTTTATCATTTTAACAAGTGTCTGAATAAGTTCTTTTAACATAACAAATATGAAATCATCAGTCTAAATCTCTGACCCTGAATAAAACTCTCACCTCAAGCACAGAGGTCATGGGGCTCCCAGTGCTAGTGGAGAAGACAGAGCTAGTCTCTCCAATTCCTCCTACCACAAGGCTGAGTAATCTCAAACCCACTTTGCCCTCTGTCAGCATTACTTTTACTAAAATGGTAACACTTTCTTTTGTCAATGTATAAAACCAAAAATGTGCAATATACTTTTAAGTCTTATTTTGGTCTTGCCTTGATTTACCCATTTTAGGTGTAACAACAGAACAGTGTTCTTTTCTCTACACAGACTACAGATGCTCATCTTAACACATACACCTATTTCACTTTTCTCTTCTTTCCATTCTTTAAAATCCAACATTATTAGAAATCAAGAAGACCTTAATGACCATCATCCAACTCCCTCACTTCTCAGATGATGAAAAGGTGGTTAAAGAAGTCTTGTGGCTTGAACAAAAGCCAAGTTATTTTAAATTAACTATGAATTTATTCAATGTTTCTTTTCTTTTAAAAACCTACATTTGATTTTCTAACCACAGTCAGGATTTTACAAGTGTCTCTTGAATTCCAGGTATTAAATTTATTCTTTAAAGTTTTGTTTATACAATTGGTACCTCTTATGAAGATGGGTATAGGTGATAAGTATTTTAAGCTCTTTCACTTTTTTACAAATATAATGGCTAGAGAAAGGGGCTTCATTATATTTTCTAATATTTGCATTTGATCTTGCTCTACACAAACTTAATTCAGTCCCCTTCTTTTTATAAGGTCAACTAATACCTTTAATAGTTACAGCATCTTGGCATATTGCTTTACAATTAATAACCAAAATAAGAGAAACAGACATTTTTTGTATGACAAAAGTCAAGTAAGGACATTTTCTTAGTTAATTACGAAAAATGTGTATGTGTTCTTTAAACTTTCTTTCCTAGCAGTGGGTCTATGCAAATGAGATATAGTATTTTGTTTTTAATAGCTTCTCAATGAAGAGTTTATAATTATAATGAACACACAAAAGTTCTCATCATAGAGAACAGTGTGCTCCACATCATTAACTTGAAATGTAAATATGTTACTTACAAGGATAACATGACATTTCTAACATTTACTTCAATGCTTTACCAACAGGCATAGAACTCAACATTAAATCATTTTAAATGCTTGAATAAATGATACATTGGATTAGTAAATTCTCAGTCACACTAAATATGCACTTAACAATGTAAACATCTATATGAGCATAGAATTACCATTCTGATTATGAGCTCATTTTTATCACTTAGTGAGTAAAGCTACATTTAAATCTTCTTGGAAAAAAAATGAACTAAATATGCAGGCTTCAGTTCAGACTACTCTTTCCCCTTTCCTCACCCAGTCTGGTGATAGTTTCTTTTTTTGAAATTTCTGTACTAATTGGTACCTTTCTATTTTCACAATTTCTACCTTTAGTCATCTTTATCTGGATCATACCATAATATCCCAATTAATTTTGATGGTTCTTGAGTTTCTTTTTTTAATATTGTCAGGACAACTCCCATAAGCAGGGATTTTTTTTATCACGTTTCTCCCATTCTAAAATATTTTCAGTGTCTCTCCATTATTTAAATGATTGAATTCATGAACCAGGCTCCAAACTGCCTGTCAGATGTGCATTGCACTTCTCGTTAAAAGTAGGTACAAGTGAAAAAAATGCTATCCCCAAAATACACGCCACTTGTGTTCAAGCTCTACTCCTAGTCTGGACTACCCACCCCTCCACTTCACCTTTCCAAATATTAGCCAACCTAATGTTCATAACAAAACAACCCTCCTATCTGAAGGGCTCTTTTCAAACCTTAATGTGCTGTAACATTATGCCTCTACTCTCAATTCTGCTTTTAGGCTGTTTATTCCCATTTAACTTATATTTAACAGCAAAAGAAAGAAAGAAAGAAAGAAAGAAACTATTATTTCAATGGTTCTCAAATTATTGTGCCTAGGGGCTTTTTGACCATCTGATAAAAGCATCCTATCTTCTATACTAACTCTCTGCAAATGAATATTTGAAAACCTACTAAATTTTGTGTATAGTTTTGCTGTTTCATGAACATGAAATCAGGCTTTAAGGTTCTAAAACTTTCAGTTTCAAAATGTCTGGACTATAGGTAAGAAAATTCAAACATTGATTCTTCTCTCAAGAAGTTTATAGAGAGAGGTTCCCAGAGTCACTGGGATGAATCGACCTTTGTAACCCTGAGCCAATATGCCCTTACCACATGTTGCAAGCCCTTTAACCTGAGAGGCACTCCAGATTAGATATTAAGTAAATCATTATAATTTCTTTTTCAAAGGAAAATTATATAGCAAAAAGTTGGTAATATATATGTACAACTTTTAATATTTAGAAAATATGATTCTTTCTTAGTGATTAACGAAATGTCTACACTGAAGCATAACATCTCCTATTATTTCACTAATTCTGCCACTTTGCATGATAATTCAAATTCAAAAGCCTTTAAAGTAGAACCTTACTCAATGTATCAAGAAATTTAGATACAGAATAGTAAATTCAAATAATCTCAGACATGTAGAAATTAAGTACTCTAAAACAAATATACCAAGCTTCCTCATGCTTATTTAATATCCATAACTGTAAGATATATATCTCAATGTGACTTAATCTAAAGACAAAATAATGATATTTAGTTATTTAATGCACTTGTCTCACATGGCCTCATTTTGAGCTCAAAAACTAAAAATATTTTTGGAATATTTTTGTTGGCAATATATGCTGTATAAGCAAGAGGCAGCAGTAATCAATGAACTTCCCTTTTTAGCTTAAAGCATAGTAAAACATGTAGAAAAAGACATAATGCAGATAGTTTTCCAAACCAAAAAGGTAACTCAGGATAGAAATAAGATGCAGTTTGGTCTAATAAAAAGACATAGAATTGATTTTTGGCTTGACTGTTATTGGTATATATGAATGCCACTGATTTGTGTGCATTAATTTTGTATCCTGAGACTTTACTGAATTCATTTATCAATTTTAAGAGTCTCTTGGTTGAATCCTTGGGATTTTCTAGATATAATATCATATTATTGACAAAGAGTCAGAGTTTGACCTCTTCTGCCCTCATTTGGACACCCTTAATTTTCCTCTTTTGTCTGCTCTGGCAAGGACTTCCAGCACTATGTTAAATAGAAGTAGGATAGTAGAGATAGTGGGCAACCTTGTCTGGTTCCAGTTCTAAGCCGTAATGCTTTCAATTTTTCCCGATTCAGTATGATATTGGCTGTGAGTTTATTGTATATGGCCTTAATAATTTTAAGGTATGTCCCATCTATGCCTATTTTGTTAAGATTTTTTATCATAAAAGTGTGCTGGATTTTGTCAAATGCTTTTCTGCATCTATTGAGAGAATCATACAGTCTTTGTTCTTGCTTTTATTTATGTGGTGAATTGCATTTATAGATTTGGGTATGTTGATCCATCCTTGCATCTCTGGGATAAAGCCCACCTGGTCATGATGAATTATTTTTTTGATGTGCTATTGGATTCTGCTTGCTAAGATTTTTTTGAGGATTTTTGCATCTATACTCATGAGGGATATTGGTCTGTAGTTTTCTTTTTTTGTCATGTCCTTTTCTGGCTTTGGTATCTAGGTGATATTGGCTTCATAGACTGAGTGGGGCAGGATACCATTCTTCTCAATGTTGCAGAATAATATCTGCAGTATAGGTATAAGTTCTTCTTTGGAAGTTTGGTAAAATTCAGGTGTGAACCTATATGGTCTGGGTTCAACTTTTCTTGTTGGAAGATTTTTAACTGCTGCTTCAATTTCTATGCTTGATATTGGTCTGCTCAGGAATTCTATTTCTTCCCAATTGAGCCTAAGAAGGTTGTGTGTTTCTAAGTATTTGTCCATTTCCTCCACGTTTTGTAGTTTCTGGGCACATAGATTTTTATAGCATTCAAAGATAATGTTTTGTACTTCTGTGATGTCTATAGTGACCTCTCTTTTTTCATTTCTAATTGAGTTTATTAAAGTCCTTTCCTTTCTAATTCTTGTCAATCTAGCAAGAGGGCTGCCAATTTTGTTTATCTTTTTGAAAAACCAACTTTTGGTTGTATTAATCTTCTGTATAGTTCTTTTATTCTCAATTTCATTTAGTTCTGCTCTGATCTTAGTTATTTATTTTCTTCTGATAAGTTTAGAATTAATTTGCTCCTCCTTTTCCAGTTCTTTGAGACAAGACAAAGGCATTATACATGACAAAAATGTTTGTACCCCAATAATATTCTGAAATTTACAAAAAGATATAGTATATTCCATTCAACACATCTAGTAAATGAACTCAGGGATACTCTCCTGCAATACAAATTTTCATGGGAAGCTCCCCATTGGGTGGCCCTCTTTTCTTTCAATGTGGAAATAAAGTTTATGTAATACTTGCTTATGCTCCAATTAAAGCAAACTGCTTTCTTTAAGAAGTTTATAGAATAGTAGTCCCACTTATCTGTGGTTTCATTTTCCACTGCTTCAGTGACCTGTAGTTGACTGCAGTCCAAAAATATTAAATGGGAAATTCCAGAAATAAACAACTCATTGTTTTTTAATTGCACATGGTTCTGAGTAGCATGTTGAAATTTTGCACCCTCCCGCTCCAGTCTACCTGGGACAAGGATCCTCCCTTTGTCAGTGGATCTGGGCTGTACATGCTACCCGCATGTTAGTCACTTAGGAACCTTCTCAGTTGTTGGATCCACTGTCATGGCATCACAGTGCTCCCTGTGCTTATGTTCCAGAAATCCTCCTTTTACTTCACAATGGCCCCAAAGCAGAAGACTATGATATGATATGATATGATATGTTATGATATGATATGATTCCGATAGGCCAAAGAGAAGCTTAAAGTTCTTGACTTGATAAGAAAAGAAACAAATTGCGTGCTATGGTTTCGAAGATTCACAATCAGAATGAATCTTCTATCGGTGAAATTGTGGAGGAGGAAAAAGAAATTCATGCTAGTTTTGTTGTCACACCTCAAACTGCAAAAGTTACAGCCACAGTGTGTGATAAATGCTTAGTAAAAATGGAAAAGGCATTAAATTTGTGAGTGGAAAACATGAATAGAAAACGTGCTCTGATTAACAAAAAACAGGTTCTCGGTACTGTCACCATCGGGGGTCTTGGAACCTAGTCCTCATGGATAAGGGGAAGCAACTGTGGCTTTCTAACCAAGAACAATGTTCTGCAAATCAAATATTAAATTTTTTAACTCTCTCAAGTTCATATCTTCATTTATCTTTGCCTACCACCAATCCCTAGCTCTTTTTCTCTTGTTAATTGGCAGGAAGCTCACAGCTCTCTTTCTTGAATAGTTGTCAAAACACCAAGGCTGTAATCTAGTGACTCTGAGAGGCCTAGTGCTGAGACTGTCTCCCTGAACATTTGCAGTAAAGTATAATTTTTAATGACAGCTTGTTTTGCAGCTGTCTGGTCTCCCTAGTTTCAAAAACAGCAGCCCTTAATGAAAAGCCTTTCCCCACACGAATACATTCCCATTTACCTCTGAAAGCCAATGAAATAAAATTTTTCATTCCTTTTGGGACCCATCAGATGAATGAGTTCTTAAATAGAAGGCCCCAGATCTTCATTTCTCACTTCATACTTAAGTTTGAAAACTATCCAACTGTCTTATAGTGTTTAAAATCAAATACATTACATAAAATTCTGGAGGTTAAGGAGCCAAACTAAGTTGCAATTAATACCTTTAATGGTTTATCTGAAAATACATTGTAATTTAGAGACTAGAGTCACACAATGAGTATCAAATTCTAGCTTTACCTTGGGCTAACCATGGTAATTTTGGAAAGTTATGATCCTGTCCTTCAATTCCCTTACATATAAAATGAGAATCTGAATAATTTACCTCCCACAGAAGAATGTTCTGAAATTTCAAGAGACAGTGTGTACAATACTCTTGGCACTTGTTTTTAGTATATAAAAATAAATACTGGCTTTTTAACTAATAAACCTAAACACAGAATAAATATTATTGTCATTAGGCAAACGAGATATTACAATTTTGAAGTTTTACGTATCTCTGTGTGTAAATCAAAGTAATATCTGTGTGTAAATAAAAGGGAAAGTAAGAAAATAATGAGAAAATGAATATATACAGTTCAGATTCAGGTGACGAAAAGTGATAAACCACTCAATTTTAAATTTGGATTTTTTGTTCAACTGATTTGTTAATGAAGAGATGGTACTTAACTTTCAAAAATGTTATTGCTTGATACTTATTTCTCTATTTAAAATTTATTAATTTCAATATGTTTAATTCATTTTATACATATTTATAGATTTAATAGTACAAAAAGAATTTCCTGTCTAGATGTACAAAGCATATTTCCTAGCCAACAGTAAGTTCAGGACAAAGTAATCTGACAGAGCAGCATGGTAAAGACAAAGCATCAAACATTCATGTGCTTCCCAATTCTCCCATAGCCTTTTAGTTGGACGGGAGCTGTGACTAATTCTAGCCAGTGGACTATAAACAGAGCACATATGTGTTACTTCTAATCAAAAGCCTGCATAGCAGGTATGAGAAGTATGGGTGCTCTTCTACTTTTTTTGGTGAATGTAATATCACAGACGTCAAGCCTCCATCAACCCAGTACCCTGAATAGCACTGTGGAGACAGTTCCCTTGGTGATCCATATCGAACATGTGGCACCAGCAAAAAACAATCCATGGATAAGTTAGGCCGCTAAGATTGGGAGCTAATTTGTTACTGGAGCATGATCTGGACTGCCCTGATTAATGTCGAAATAGTTTCATTGACAAAGAGGTGAAAACAGTTGTACTACATTAAGAATTATCCCTTGATAATTGCCTTTA
>CAUYRT010048136.1:0-19540 GCA_963574885.1 Lepilemur ruficaudatus
AACGAATCTCTTTTCAATAAATGGTGCTGGGAAAACTGGATATCTACATGCAGAAAAATGAAACTGGATCCCTACCTCTCACCTCTCACAAAAATACACTCAAGATGGTTAACAGACCTAAACCTAAAGCAGGAAACCTTAAGAATCCTAGAAGAGGATGTCGGGAAGACCCTCTCAGACATCGGCCTAGGCAAAGAATTACTGAAGAAGAACCCCAAGGCAATTAATGCAGCAACAAAAATAAACAAATGGGATCTGATCAAATTAAAATGCTTCTGCACAGCCAAAGAAACTATCACTAGAGCAAATAGACAACCTACAGAATGGGTGAAAATATTTGTTCTCTACATGTCCGACAAAGGTCTGATAACAAGAATCTACCTAGAACTCAAAAGAATTAACAAGAAATAATCAAACAACCCATTTATAAATGGGCAAAGGAGATGAACAGAAACTTTTCCAAAGAAGACAGAATACTGGCCAAAAAACAAAGGGAATCTTATCTTAAGCTGATAAAAAATGTACTGCTGATTATTTTACATTATAGTTTAGACAGGAGGAAAATAATCCCTAAACATTTCCCATAAAACTTCCATATTAATACATGGCTTACGTATACTCTATATTTTTATGAAAGACACACAAAATAACAAAAACAAATTACAGATTTTGGATACATGGCTATTCTTGTAATAGTGACCCCATAAGGGGCTGAAAATAACATTTAAGGCATGCCACCCTTATTCTATTGATTTGAGATTGCCTCAGACACAAGCAATAATTATTCTGTGGACACATATAAATGTGTAGTTATTCCTTATTTTCAAACTATTGACCAGGGTAAACTTAAAGGAAGGTTATTAAAATATAATGGTATGTGTTATGTGGCATTAGGATTATAGCTTTTTTATAATTTCAGCATATCAAGAGGATGCAAATGTTAGTTGACATATATTGTTTTTGCCCCACCTGAGTCAGAGCTTCAACCATGTCCATCCCCCAGACAGTGCACACTGCACCCATTAGATGTGAATATACCTATCCCCTCCTCCCTCCTCCCACCTGCCCAGTGGGATTATAACTTTTCAAATTCCAATAATAAAAAGTACCTCAAAACACTTATTTTCCACTGGTTTATTTGGATAATTACTATATAATTCAATTTTCTAGCTAAGATAATGCAATCAAAAGGCTCTTGATTGTAATTACAAGTCCACAGATAATTAGTTACTGTGTAATACTATGTAAATTATGTGCTCTTTCTGTGCATATTATATTTATGTTAAAAGTATATGTAAATTGAATTAAATGATAACACCTACTTTTATAAATGTATTAAATGATATTTTATATAAATGATAATTAAAAGCCAAATGCATATTAGGCATTCCTTAATATATAAAAATTAGCTGGTAATATTGTAGTAATAGTGAGGATAGCAGCAACAATGGTAATAGTAACACTACCTCAATAATATTTCTTGCAATATATTTTGATATTGGCATTAGGTAGCTAATAATTTGATTGCCTTTTTTCAAATATGTAGACTTTTCATGTAATCTGGTTGAAGTCTGTAAAATTTTGGTGGTATCTGTAACATTACATAGATGATAGTCTTCACTAAATTTAGAGCCGACTTCTGTTTCCTTTCTTGACTAGCAAATAAAATGCACTTTCTCAGGCAGTATATGAATTCATTCTCTATCTTTTTTGTAAGATATAAAATCAGATAAAATCATTGTGAGAAACTAGATAAAATAACTCATTCTAGGATACAAAGTATTCTCTTTGGGGGCATGATTGACCACAGTCATTTTTAAGCATTTAATAGGCTAGAAAGGAATGAGCATGCATGAAGAGCAGACTTAGGATCATAAAAACACTTTAAATGACTTTGATGCATAGAAATAGAAACAATTCACCAAATTAGTTGATATAATAAAGGGAAAAAATCATTCATTTTATCAGGATCAAGGAAATCAATGAAGAGTAAATGTTACTAACCAACCTAATGCTGTGGTTTAGTAGGCAAAAAACCCCAGCATTCCATTCTCAAAATTAACTAGATAGATAGTAAACATTAAAAATTTGGAACTATATCCTAAAGAAAAAGGCCACTCCTAAAGTGTATGCATTAACAAAACTACATGAAAGTGCATGATCAATATTTGATTAGCTTCTCTTGATAAATAATGTTCTGTTTAAGGGCTAGAAAGCATATCCAATTAAAGAAGTTAAATTAATAGAAAAAATAGCCTCAGCTATAAATTTCAAAACATGAAATTTTATGATAGGTTTTATTTAAGTATAGGAATATTCTGAAAATCTAAGTTTATGTCACTAATAATTAGGTACGATTTTGAAATGGCTGTAAACTGTATCATAGGAACTGAGTTTTTATTTAATATTATTTGTGAAATTTGAAGCTATGTTAAATAAATCTTCAAAATAGCCCCTGACCCTAGTTTAAAATGAAAATTTAATTCAAAATTTAAAGACGCATAGTCTTGTAATGGGTGATTTTTAGTGAATAACAATGCCATCAATAATTATAAGTATGAATGTAAGATAACAATGCTTTTTTGATTACCATTTTCTATTTGCTGATTAATAGTCCATGAGAAGGGTGTTTTTCCTAGTTGTAGCCTGGCTTTGGCTTTTGCGTGGTCAAAGAATCCATCTCCTAGATTACCATTTCACAGTGGCCATTCAGGAAGAGCTTTTATTTATTTTTTAAAAATATTTTGATGTTTGTGTTTTATTTTAAGATTAGAGAAGTGGCACAACTCCCCCGGAGGTCAGGCATCTTGAGACACTGAGACACTGAAGTTTAGGGAGAGTCTAGACGTTGCGACATGCTGAGCTCAGGGCAGTCTTGAGCACTGCTCTCCGTTGCATTGCTTCCTTAAGACACTGCAGTGCTGGTGAAATGCAATCAGAGTGGCCTTGACTGTTGAAGTGCCAGCAAGATTTCTTACATAAACACTGACTTAGGTGTGCCTTGAGGATGGTCTAGCTCTGTGGATAGAGCATTCATTCGCATCACTGAGCGTTTACTACAGGACAGGCACTGTTCTCAGCTTTGGGAATACAAAGTAAACGAGAAGAAGAAAAAACAAACAGAAAAATCTGCTTTCATGTTGCTTATATTCTAATGGGGATGGATAGGAAGCAGATGGCAAATAAGTAAAGAAATCAAATTAAGCTAATGAGGAATAAGCACGAGAGTAAAAAGCTAGTGAGGAATAAGCACGAGAGTAAAAAATAAAACATGAAATTAAGTTAGTTATTGGAAAGTTGAAACATTTAAAAGTGTGGGTTGAATCAGCCTGATTCACATTTGAAAATAGATGTAAAATAGGTAAGGTTACCTGACTTAGAGGAACAGTAAGGGCAGTCTGAATGGCTCCTACTGAGCAAAGAGGCCGAAAGTAACAGCAGTCAGGGAGCTCTTCTGGGCTAGATCACAAGGGCTGTTAAATTATTGTCAGGTTATTACTTTTATTATGAGTGAGAGAAAGCTGACATTTTGAGCAGGGAGCTGACATGATCTGATTCATAGTTAACCAGATCAATCTGTGTGGTATTTTTAAAGAACATACTTAGTAGGGCAAGGGAAAAATCAAGAAAATCCATTAAAAAGTCATAGCATATTTCAGACAATATATAATGGTACCTAACAGAATGTATTGGTGGTTTTAGATGTGGATTTTAAATAAGTCATCAATGATGACACCAAGTTTTTTGTCCTAAGCAACTGAAAGGATAGATATGATGAAAATTTTAAGTAGAGCTGGATTTAGGTTGCACTGGTGGGGGAAACAAATCCGGAGTTCAGTTTTAGGCATGCTAAGTATGAGAAGTCTCTTATAGAGCCAAGTAAAGATGTTTAGTAGGTATTTGCCTATATAAGTCTGTATACAAATCTATGTAACTTCCTACTTTATTTTAAATGTTCATTTATTCATTTGATTTTTTGTTTGATTATTCTTTTTATCTTTCTGTATCTGCCTAAACTTCTAACTTTACTGTTCTTTTAATTTTTAAATGTAACACTTTTTACTTTTCCTGTTTCTCTTTCTGTTTGTGATTTTTTTTTAACAATAGAAGTCAAGAAACACAGCTACAAGAATGGTTTTAAGAGTTGATGTCCTTTTTCATTTCTAATTGCATTTATTAGAGTGCTTTCCCTTTGAGTTCTTGTCAACCTAGCAAGAAGAATGTCAATTTTGTCCATCTTTTTGACAAACCAGCTGTTGGTTTTGTTGATCTTCTGCATGGTTCTTTTAGTCTCAATTTCATTTAGTTCTACTCTTATCTTAGTTATTTCTTTTCTTCTGATAGGTTTGGAATTGATTTGCTCTTCCAATTCCTTGAGACTGTTTATTAGTTGGTTGATTTTTGAACTTTTTGTTTTTTGGATGTGAGCATTTAATGCTATTAGTTTTCCTCTCAGGAATGCTTTTGCTATATCCCACAGATTTTGATATCTTGTGTCCCCATTATCATTAAGTTCAAAGTATCTTTTGATTTCTCTATGTATTTCCTCCTTGACCCAATAGTTATTCACCAGTAGATTGTTTAATTTCCATGGCTTTGTGAAGTGGTGAGTATTTCTGTTGGAAATGAACTCTAATTTTATACCACTATGATTGGAGAAGATACATGGTATAATTTCAATTTTTTTGAATTTGTTGTGGTCTGATTTGTGGCCTAGTATGTGATCAATTTTGAAGAAAAGTCCATGAGCTGATGAGAAGAATGTGTATTTGGCTTTATTTGGGTGGAATGTTCTGTGAGATCTGTCAGACCCTTTTTTTTCTAGAGCTCTGTTTAATTCCATTATTTCTTTGCTTATTTTTTGTTTGGAATATCTGTGTAGTTCATTCATGGGGTGTTGAAGTCCCTGGCTACTATGGTGTTATTGTTTATCATTCTATTTAGATCAGACAGGGTCTGCTTTATGTATCTGGGTGCTCCGGAGTTTGTTGCATAAATATCAAGAATTGTTAATTCTTCTTGTTGGATCTTCCCTTTCACCATTATATATTGGCAATCTCTGTCCTTTCTTACTTTTACTATTTTAAAGCTTATGTTATGTGAAATAAGTATAGCAACCCCTGCTTTCTTTTGGCTTCCATTTGCCTGGAGGATTGTTTTCCATCTCTTAACTTTGAGCATGAAGGCATCTTTGTGAGTTAGATGCATTTTCTGTAGACAGCAGATACTGGGTTTGTGGATTATCCCAGACTATGTCTCTTCAGAGGACAATTCAAGCCATTGACATTTATTGAGAGGATTTATATTAGGGGTAGGTTTCTGTTCATACTGAGAGGTCACAATAGACATGACAGAAATGAATTGAATACTATAAAAACCTACATGCCCCAAAACTACATAATGAGGAGGAAATGAGCAAATTTCTGGAAACATACAACCTCTCTAAGTTCACCCAGGAGGAAATAGAATTTCTGAACAGACCAATATCAAGCACATAAATTGGAGCAGTAATTAAAAACCTTCCAAAAAGGAAAAGTCCCAGACCAGATGGCTACACTTCAGAGTTTTACCAAACATGCAAAGAAGAACTCATACCTATACTGCAGAAATTATTCCACAGCATTGAGAAAGATGGTATCCTTCCTAACTCATTCTACGAAGCCAATATCACCTTGATACCAAAGCCAGGAAACGATACAACAAAAAAGAAAACTATAGACCAATATCCCTCATGAATATAGATACAAAACCCTCAACAAAATTTTAGCAAATTGAATCCAACAGCATACCAAAAATATAATTCACCATGACCAAGTGGGCTTTATACCAGAGATGCAAGACTGGTTCAACACACGCAAATCTATAAATACATTTTGCCTCATATATAAAAGCAATAACAAAGACAACATGATTCTCTCAATGGATGTAGAAAAAGCATTTGACAAAGTCCAGCACACCTTTATGATAAAAAATCTTAACAAAATAGGCATCGATGGGAAATACCTTAATATTATCAAGGCCATGTATGATAAACCCATAGCCAATATCATACTGAATGGGGAAAAATTAACACCATTCCCACTTAGAACTGGACCAGACAAGGTTGCCCACTATCTTCACTTCTATTCAACATAGTGCTGGAAGTCCTTGCTGGAGCAATTAGACAAGAGAGGGGAATTAAGGGATGCCAAATGGGGGCAGAAGAGATCAAAATCTCACTCTTTGCTGATGATATGATATTGAGAAAGTCCCAAGAATTTAACGAAGAGACTCCTGGAATTGATAAATGAGTTCAGTAAAGTCTCAAGATACAAAATCAATATGTACAAATCAGAGGCATTCATATACTCCAATAGTAGTCAAGCCAAAACTCAAATAAAAAGCTCAGTACATTTTACAATACCCTCAAATAAAATTAAATATCTAGGAATATATTTAATGAAAGAGGTGAGAGACATATACAGGGAGAATTATGAAACACTAAAAAAAGAAATTGTAGAAGATGTAAACAGATGGAAAAATCTACCTTTCTCCTAGATTGGTAGAATCGACATCATTAAAATGTCCATACTACCTAAAGTGATATATAGAATTAATGTAATCCCTATCAAAGTACCATCATCATTTTTTACAGATACAGAAAAAATAATTCTATGCTTTGTTTGGAACCAGAGAATAGCTTGAATAGCCAAAGCAATATTAAGCAAACAAAACAAAACAAAACAAAACAAAAAAAAAAAAATGGGGAAGTATCAGTCTATGAGACTTCAAGCTACACTACAGGCTATAGTAACTATAACTGAATGGTACTGGCACAAGAACAGAGATATAAATCTTTGGAACAGGGCTAAGAATGCAAATATAAAACCATCTTCATATTGTCATCTAATCTTCAACAAAGCAGGCAAAAATATACATTTGGGAAAATAATCTGTATTCAATAAATACTGGATAACCACATGTAGAAGACTGAAATTGGACCCCCACCTCTCACTTTTCATAAAAATCAACTGACAATGAATAACAGACTTCAACCTAGGGTGTGAAACCTTAAGAATTCTAGAAGAAGATGTTGGGAAAACTCTTATGTACATCTGCCTATGCAAGGAATTTATGAATAAGTCCCCCAAAGCAATCATAGCAGCAACAAAAATAAATAAATGGGACCTGATCAAATTAAAAATCTTTTATACAGCCAAGGAAACTATCATTAGAGCAAATAGCCTACATAATGGGAGAAAATATTTGCTCTATACACATCCAATAAAGGGCTGATAACAATAATCTATCTAGAACTCAAAAAAAATCAACAAGAAAAATATCAAGCAATCCCATCAATAAATGGCCAAGGGACATGAAAAGAAACTTTTCAAAATAAGACAGAATAATGGCCACCAAACATATAAAAAATGCTCAACATCTTTAATCATTAGGGAAATGCAAATCAAAACCACAATGAGCTGACACAAGACTGGAAGAACGGGCCCCACACATACTCACCATCAAATTAGTATTGACTGATTAACACTATAGTGCTCAAATGGTGGTGGTGCTCATTAGGGAATCAGGGAAGGGGGGTAGACCCACATCTGAGGGATGCGGTGAGCACTATGGAGGGAAGGGATATGCTTGAAATGTAGTTGGGGAAGAGTATTAGGGGTCTCAATAGGGGGAAGGAAATCTTCTAAAATTGATTTATGTGAATAGCTGTACAACTTGGTAAATTTATTAATAATCACTTACTTGTACACTTAAAATTGAGTAAAGGCAGGATATGTAAATTAGTATTTGTTATGATGCTTTAGCATGTAAGCTTTCAGAGATGTTTCAATATGTGTATAGACGTAATATAGAAGATAACAATGTATATTCATAAAATTGGAATTTTATGCTCAGTTGGGAAATTGCTTTTGTACTGAGTGAACCATGCACATCTTTTTATAACAATAAATATTTGAAATATAAAAAAGAAAAAAACCACAATGAGATATCACGTACCCCAGTGAGATTGGCCTATATCAAAAAATCCCAAAGCAACAAATGGTGGTGAGGATGTGGAGAGATAGGAACACTCTTATACTGCTGGTGGGACTGCAAATTAGTGCCACCTCTGTGAAAAAAAAATTTGGAGATACCTCAAAGAGCTAATAATAGAAATAGCATTTGATCCAGCAATAGCACTATTATGTATCTACCCAAAGGAACAAATGACATTCTATAATAAAGATATCTGCACCCAAATGTTTATGGCAGCACAATTCACTATTGAAAGTATGTGGAACCAACCCAAGTGCCCATCAATCCATGAATGGATTAATAAAATATGGTATATGTATACAATGGATACTACTCAATTACCTAAAAAGATGGTGATCTAGTACCTCTTATATTTTCCTAGATAGAGCTTGAGCCCATCCTCTGAAATGAGATGTCACAAGAATGGAAGAATAGGCTCCACATGTACTTGCCATCAAAGTGGCACTGACTGATCAACACTAAGGTGCTCATAGGGTAGTAATATTCTTTGGGGATAAGGGGTGGATGCGTCACAACTAATGGACGCAGTCAGTGTTGTAGGGGGAAAGGGCACACCTCAAATCATGGTTTGGGTGTGGTAAAGTCATAACATGTAACCAAAATATTTGCACCCCCATAATATCCTGAAATTAAAAAAAAAACTTGGAGCTTTTTTATGGACACAAAAGTTATGCTATTTTAATAAAGGAGAATACTTGAGGAAAAAAAAAAAAAGAGGTGATGTCACAAATAAAGGAAGCCCTGCTCCTCATCTCTGGCTTTTCCAGTGAATAATTCTTTTATAGATTACAGTTTTACCAGTGATGGTTCTTGAGGGCATTTTTGATTGTCTTATGCAAATCACTCAAGGACTTGCCAATTGAAAAATCTCAAATAGCCAGGGGCACAGTTGACTGTTCCATTGAAATCAACACTTACAGTGTTGTAAGATACAGAAATAAATCATTCATTGGCAATTTGAAGATCACATTAATCACTTTCCTCTATGTCTTTCAAAAACTAAAATTTTTCCAACGAAACATAAATTTGGTAATATTAAGTATTCAGACACAGATATGTTGTATTCTCATATTTAATTCAGTAACGTATGCATGAAACTGAGGTTACTTACTTTAGAAATATTATTTCTCCACACTGCCCCATCAAGAATCTCAAAACCTGATGTCAGTCTCTAGTGAAAGAGTTTGACCGAGTTAATGGTAAACTGGCTACCTGAAACAGTTAGCATTTTTTCTGGAAGAGAGAAATGTTAAGGGTTTTTCAAGAAAAAGTTATGAAATACATGGAATCGGGCCCTGATAAAATTTCTTAGGCACTAATAATGTGAGCATCATGAGGAAGTGAGCTTTCAGATTTTACTCATCAGTTTTATCCAGAGAAATAGGAAGTCACTGTGCCCCTTCTGTCCCCTAGATTAAGACACTGACAACAATTATTATCCCTGCCATGTAGTACCAAGGCAACTGACTGACAGAAAATTGGCCTAAGGTTGATGAAAAAACAAAAAACAAAAAACAAAAAACAATAACAAATACTCAATTTTACAAAAGCATACACTTCTGCTCACTACCATGGATAAAGATTAATGTGGCATGCACTTCCCTTCTGCCCTCTCAGTATCATGCAAGTTTATCTCATTTGTGGAACTTAAGTCTCATCCAGAAATCACAAGGCAAGGGAATTGGAATATGCAATTCCCAACCTCACAGAACTTAGGCAAAGCACAGGGGATTTAGGTATTAATGTCCATTGCCAAAATAACATTTCTCCCACAGTTCAACTTATGGCTTATATTTAAACTTGTGAACAATGGCAAAATCAACAATAGCATGCTTTTCTCTAACATAACACAATCCATTACTCATGTAAGTGAAGGTGTCTGGAACTCTCTCTTCAAGGGAAAGGTCCAAAGTTTGATCAATCACTATATCCATCTCTGGGTGATTATGTTTCTTTTCCAGTCAAGATACATTCTTATGTGATAATTAGAGATAAAATTTTAAAGTAAATTAACAACAATATGTCTAATATCTCATATTTAGGAAGAAGGGAAATACTGGTTAATATTATTAATATATACACCAATAAAAATGAAGGGAAAGCATATACCTGCCTATACCTACCAAACGAGGTATATGCAGGCAAGCATATGCTGCCTGCATATACCTAGTTTGCCTGAAACTAGTCCTGAGGTATTGGTGCTTTCAATTTTCTTCTTCCACTATATAGTCCATCTCTTATTTTTCTGAAGGCATCATTTTAGCTGGCTATGATTCTTTATTTGGTCGCAGATTCTTGGTGGTCCTGACTACATTAGATTTGGTAGTCTTTGCTAACTGAACAAAGAAGGACAAGGAAGTGGCCCTGAGAAATATTTTGGATTCCAGATACCACCTCTTTACAACCATTTTGTAGTGAAATACATCGTTCTAACCATCATACTAACCCACTCTATTGTCTGTTGGTTTAAAGCCCAAAGCCTAAAATATCCAGCAGGTGGTCTCTGTGTTCAGAGCAATATAGATCCTTCTACATGTATTCAGTTGAAATGTACGGATGTAACTCTTTTCTAACCAATGCCCTAAAATCAATGTAAGAAACCGAGCTATACTATGTATTCACTAACCCCTTTATTTTGTACCCTATAGAATTAGGTTTCTCTGATTTGCAGCTAGCGATGTTCTACAACTTAAAATATAAGAGCTTCCTTAAGGGTAGACATAGAAACCTTTTGATTATGCTTCGGCTGAGAATTTAAAGCCACAAGCTAGTTATTTTCTAGCTATATATTATTTCACATAGGAAAAACCTGCCAGCCCATAATGAAGCCTTGTATTGGCTAATTCTTCCCATTGTTTTTTGTATCAGCATTTTTTAATGTTCTCTTTAATCCTTGCTTTCAAAGAGCATTTTATTTAGGAACACATTATAATTTAAAGAGTTGTTTGCAATTTCATACCAAGGAAAGCCAGTATCCAGTATCCATTTTCCACTGACAATTAGACTTGTAGGACCTACCAAAACCACCTGAAGAGATAAACAATTCCCAGTTAGCATTTTTGATGATCTATTTCTTGCAGCCACTTTGGCTGTATTTTGTACAGTCATAGTTGTGCAAACAAAACAAAAACTATTGATACCTTAGGTACTTCAAGCATAATGCGTTCAATCTAGGGATTTGGTACTTTTAAAACCATTTTAAATTCTTGAAAAATGATGATCAGTAGATCCCTCTATAGCTCTTTTTGTTTGTTTGTTTTTGTTTTGTTGTGATCTAGATAATTAGAAATTTGCTTTTCTCCCATATATCAGAAAATGATTGGAAGACTCCAGTGATTATTAAAACTCCACCAAATAGTTCTAGAATTAAGAGAAAGGGACTTACTAAGCCCTGTAATATGGACTTA
Source organism: Lepilemur ruficaudatus (assembly GCA_963574885.1). NCBI lineage: Eukaryota > Metazoa > Chordata > Mammalia > Primates > Lepilemuridae > Lepilemur > Lepilemur ruficaudatus. The sequence continues at coordinate 11,445 of CAUYRT010048136.1, forward strand.
AGGGGATCACATAGGAGGGATGGGGTGAAGAATTATTCCATTGAAATAAAAGTGAAAAGAAAAGGAAAACAAACAAACAAACACACCTCCACCTCAATATAGACCTATTATGTTCTGTCAACCTCAAGAGTTTGGATATACAGTGACATGATAGAGTCAGAAAAGTGTTTACAGTGATTGATATGAGGCTGTCTAGACTCTGTCCTTCACTTTGTCTCTCTTCATTCTGTTTTTTTATTGGCTTCTTTTGTAACATTTTATTTATCTCTTTGTGTAAAAATTCCAAAAAGGATTTTGAGTGTCTATCTAAAAGCTTAGAGCCTTTTTTTTTTTTGGCGAGGGTGGGGCAGTCTTTGACTTCAGGTAGATAGGAGACATTTTTAAGGTAGTCTGGCAAATATGTTCACTCCAGTGGAAGAAGAATCAGTTTATTATCAGCAGATCTATCTGAATCAAGTGAAGGAGAGCACAGTTCACAAGTGGAAAGGCAGTACCGTCCCACAAGAAAGGAGTGGAGGGAGAAAGTGGCCAGAGAAAATCAAGAGCTGTCAATTGGAAGCATCGCATTGTTTTTTTTTTTCTTCTTTATTAAGTATACTTTACATATCATGCCTTTACTCCATTTTAAGTGTACAATTAAATGATTATTAGCGAATTTACCAGGATGTACAGTTAATCACATAAATCAGTTTTAGAGGATTTTCTTTCCCCTATTGAGACCCCTAATTCTCTTCCCCAACTACTTTTCAAGCATGTCCCTCCCCTCCACAGTGCTCACCACATCGCTCAGATGTGAAGCATCCCATTTTTAAGCATGGATTCCTGGTGAATTAAAGCAGCTATCTGATATATCAAGGGATACCAGTGGTTAATCTTTTCCATGTAAGGTTAATGACGGGTGGCTGTAACAGTTTGGGCAAAGTAAATTCTATGATTTAAAGCACAAAATTAAAAATTAAAATGTGAAGATCATTGGTGTGCATTATGAAGGGGAGGGACTAAGATTGAAAGATGCTTCAAGTGAATAAGGATGATATATCAGAATTATCAGTCTGCAGAAGTATGGATGGGTTGGAGAGGGACTCACTGGGGAAAAGGTATTTTTCTCTACACAAGTGAGATACTAATCGCAATTATTTTATATCCTTCTTATCCTGACCAAAATGTTTTGATTATCTTTTACTTTTAATCACACTACATCATTCTCAAAAGGGTTATTTATGGGGCCACCTTGACCTCTTTATTTAATACGGTCATTCCCATAATTTCTTCTCCTCTTGCCCTGTTTTATTTTTCTTCATAGTCCTTACAAAAAATTCAGTCATTTTGTGGTGCATGTTTATTTGCTATGTCTGTCTCTATTTTTTTGTAATTCCTTTGAAAGCAGGATTTGACTGTTTTATTCACTGCTAGATCTACGCTAGAATAGCAGCTGTTACACATTGTTGAGTGAATAGCAACATTTGAGATGGTATAATCACAGACTGCTTCTCAAAGCACAAGTATTAACAGACACTGAGGTATGCTAACTAGTCATTACTAGTGACTGATAAAATGCAGCATTGCTACACACATGGCTCTACTTTGTCTTGTGCCTAGAATAGATCTTCATGGTCATCACCAGTAGTTAAATCTGACTCTGATATTTTGATGATTTGTAATTTGCCTTTGCCTCTTGTGAGGGGAACATCATTGTAATTCATTGGGAAACTCTGGTGGCAAAAGTACATGAAAGCCCTTCTTTGCATTTGCTTTTAGTCCCTAGCACTCTGTAAGTAGAACGTGACTACGGAAGAAGCTCACATATGGGCCTTATGATTAGGTCCTCTCTGCACACAACATCAGCTCCTCCTTTGAAGTAGGCGGAGGCAGAGACAACCTCAGCAACTCTACCGCAGCCCACAGACTGGCAATTAATCTGCTCTAGTGGCTGGCATCTTGGAAATTATGTAATGAAGGGCATATTTCATATGGAAAATTGCTTTTGACAAGGTTTTTTAAGTAAGGTGCTTTTTCAAAATGCTCCCTCAGTTGTCAAGGAGTGCCTGTATATCAGAGTTCACTTCTCCTCTGCTGATTTCCAGCCTTAAGACCATTATTATGAACTCTTATTTTAATCCCTGACAATTCTGTTTCAAAAGCAAGCTATATTTATGGCTAGAAGTCAAGTTAAGTAATATTATAATGTAGGCGTTTTCAAAGTATATAGAGACTCTGTTAAAGAAAGGAATTTGATATTTTACCATATGTTCTTCAGGGAAACTGACTCTTTTCTCTTGCATTAGTAATTGTTTATAATCAGAGCTCATTTTCTAAGCTCTATGCCAAATGATCATATGAATCTTATTGTCTCGTGTAAAAAATATTTTCCTATAGAAAAAAAATTCATCACGAATTTTATGAAATTTTAGTATCTTGAATATTAATTGCCTCTAAATGCTTAGTTTGATTGAAATGACAGCTTAATTTTTAAATGTTATACACTTGTCTTCAAATTAATTGTTAATTTACCAAATCTTCCAATAAAATATTCTTTCATGAATATTTCAACTTCAGTTATCAAGGAAACAATAAACATGTTTTAGTGTTGAACTAAAAAAAATATTCAATTAAAAAAACCAATGCAGTAAAACATATTAGGATAAATTGAACCCTTGCACTTTGTAGACTTTTGATGTTGTGTGCATACATTTGTTATAAGTTTTGCTGCAAAAGTTTGTACATTTTTACATAGAATCTATTACTTAACACTATTTTGAAATCAGAACCAGTAGTAATGTTTTTAATGACTTAATTTAAGCTTAGAACTTTCAGCAAGATAAAATAGGAATATACTCTTGACTCTTCTTTTATATTTGTGCATTTATATATTGATATAACTTTAAATGAGCTCAAAATAATATTCTCCTTCATGAAGATAGCAAGTGTTTTTCACACAATCTAGTAGCAAATTAATACAAATTAATATCAAAGTTCACTTCTCCTCTGCTGATTTCCAGCCTTAAGATCACTATTATGAACTCTTATGAATATTGAATTGGTTGAAATAAAGAGCATTATATAGGAAAAATCTACTCATTTACCTAACTGTATATCTTATGACATTCTTCTCCAGAGTACCTAAGGAAATTTGCCATAATTACTATATTTGTTTTTAAATGGACTGTATGAAGGCATTTTTTGCAAAAGATAAGTTTTTAGATCACAATTATCTTTGTATTATTTCACAGAACTTCAGGGCCTCAGTCATTCATCCTCCTACCAGTTTGCAAAATTGTATCTTAAGTCCTCCCCAACTCTCCAACATTGTCCTGTAACATAAGTGCCTCATTGTATAATAAGTAATATGTTTTTATTTGTTAGAAACTTTAATTTTCATAAAGGTGACCAACAAGGACAAATTCCTAGAAATAAGGAACTAAACACTGCTCTGAACATTTAAAAATTTTTCACATAACCTGCAATAGAGAACAACTTCATTCTAGTTTGTTATCAAAAGAATGACCTTTAACTCACTGCTCTTCAATACTTACCAGTACTTGCTTTGTAGGATAAATACTTTTGTACAATTTCCATATATATATATATGTATATATATATATAATTTAGCTATTTTTGTTGGGAAATATTTCTCTGGATTAGCACTTCCCTCAAAAAACATGTATTGGAACAAAATTTGACTGCAGTGCATTAAATTACTATTTATTTATCACCTCTGCTAGTATACATTGAAGGGAGCTGTACATAATAAATATTTTCTATTTCCTATAAATATAATTTGGGCTGCATGTTATAGCTCTCTTCTTATCATAACATACATTTATTTTCATAATCGCAGTTTCAGAAACTGCTTTGTTACTTGTATACTTTGTTTAAAAAACTGACACTTGCAGGTTTGAACATCAAATATCTTATGATGTTGCAACAACTGGACATATACATGTAAAAGAGTAAAAGAAATTAATCTAAACACAGATTTTATACCCTTCACAGAAATTAACTCAAAAATAGATCACAGACCTAAATGTAAAATGCAAGACTGTAAAGCTACTAAGAAAAAATCTAGATGACCTTGGTATGGTGCTTACTTTTTAGATACAACATCAAAACCATGATCCACGAAAAAAGCTCTTGATAAGCTAAATTTTCATTAAAACTATACAATTCTACTCTGTGAAAGACGCTGTCAAGAGAAGGAGAAAATAAGCCACAAACTGAGAGAAAATATTTGCAAAACACATATTCAATAAATAACTGGTATCCGAAATATATAAAGATCTCTTAAATCACAATAGCAAAACAAACAATATACATTAAAAAATGGGCAAAAGATGTGAACAGACACCCCACAAAAGATGATATACAGATGGAAAATAGGCAAATAAAAAGTTGTTCACCATTGTATGTTATTAGATAATTGCAACCTAAAACAACAAGATACCCTATACAACTATTGAATGGCCCCAATCCAGAACACTGACGTCAAATACTGGCAAGGATGTGAAAAGCAGGAACTCTCATTCATAGCTGAGGGGAATGCAAAATGGGGCAATCACTTTGGAAGACAGTTTGGCTGTTCTTACAAAATTAAAAATATTCTTCACAAATGATCCAGCAATTCCAGTCCTTGATATTTAAATTTAAAAAGTCAAAAATGTATGTCCATACAAAAACCTGCATACCAATGTTTATAGCAACTTTATTTGTAATTGCCAAGACTTGGAAGGAATCAAGACATACTTCAGTTCTGAGTGGATGAACTGTGCTACATCCAGAGGTGGGAATATTGTCGGCACTTAGGTGAAATAAGCTATTAAGCCACAAAAAGACATAGAAGAAACTCTAATGATTATGAATAAATGAGGAAGCCAATCTAAAAGTCTACATACTGTATGATTCCAGCTATTTGACATTCTGGAAAGGAAAAACTAAGGGGACAGTAAAAATGTAAGCAGTTGCCAGGGATAAGAAGGGAAGGAGAGGTGAAGAGACACAGCATAGATACATTTTAGGACAGTGAAATGATTCTTTGTGATACTGTGATGTAGCATATATCTTTTTATATAGTAATCAAAACCTGTAGCGTGTACAATATGAAAAGCAAATTCTAACATAAATAGTGGACTTTGGATGTTGTTGATGTTTCAATGTTGGTCCATCAGCTGTAACAAAGGTACCAGTTTGGTGGGGATGCTGACAGTCAGGGGGGCTGTACTTGTGTGCTGTGAAGCTAAAAGTCCTCTAAAAATAAAGCCTATTGAAAAGATTGTATAATTAATCGTGTTTATCCACATTAAACCAATAGTACCTTAACATTAAATATAAAGTCTCCTTTGACTAATAATAATATGGTTTGAGATGAACATTTACTCGATATTATATGCTATTATTTACTTTTATCTTTATTTAAGAATTTCATTTTAAATATATTTTTGTGCATTTAAATCGATCTTGAAAGACATCCTGGTTCTTTTTTAAACAATGTATGATATAAATAAAGAAATAAAATATTACAGTTATTTATAAAGGTCATTTGATATATTAGTACAAATATTTGTATTTATAATTATGTATGTGGACTATAATCTGTGTTAATTTACATAGGTTGTGTGCAGATAATACTAAGAAGATTATTGTATATTATATTATAAGTGGTTTATGCACAGTGGATTCCTTTAAGGAAATACTAAAGGATGATGCAAATATAAATAAGGAATTTCTAATAAAAATTAATTATGTAAAAACGAAGTAATAGTTAATCACTCTAAAAATCAGGATCTTAGGCCAAATAAAACACAAGATATAAGCAAACACAAATATTTAATAATGTCAAATCTTCCAAACTAATACAAATTTTGTTTTACTGGATTACATACACGGTAGTTTGGAAAGATTTGAATTAAAATTCAAATAAGCTGTCTTAGAGTAGACCATTGAATATAAATGATAAGTCAGGTGCTATTTAATAAGTTCACACGTTGTGAAAAAACATTAACATTTAAATAAAGACTTGCCACACTATTCAGCGTTTTAGACGCCAATTCTTCTAATGTCAAGATTTTGATTGAAAGTGTACTCAATTTATAAAAATACATATAGAAAGTTAAAGGTACAACCTTTTATATATTCTATAGTCAAAATTTGACTTCTTTTTCTCTCTCCGTTTATGTGTGTATCTGTGTGTGAGTAATTTAACTCTTCATTAATACATGTCTGTCACACACATCCCGTAGGGAGAGGGGTAATAGTACCTACCATGGAGGATTAAGCAAGCAAATATCAGTGAAGTTTTTCAGTCAGTGTCTGGAATTTAAATGTTCTAAGGGAATGTGATACTATTTTTGCAAGCGCTATCTCTCTGGCTTCATTTCGCAGCTCCATTCACTGTCTTTCAACTGTATTTGCCTCCTCCTCTTCCTCAAGCACACTGTGCATGTTCCTGCCACAAGAGCTTTTGCACTCTGTCCCTCTTTCCCAGAACAATTCACATTTAGCTTCATCCAGGTCTCCTATCAAATGTTGTTTCTTCAGAGAGATCATTTATTCAAAAAAACTTCACTAAAAATAGCCATTTTCTCTAATCTTACCAATCTCTCTACCCTTGCCCTATTTGAAGTGTCTTAATGCCATTTGTTACAATCTTTAAATTATTGTTCAACTCATTTTCTAATTTTCTTATGCTTTTATTTATATAATTCTTTTCCTTTGTATCTATTCATTAAGTAAAATTAATTTCTTGAACTATGTTGGCATCATATTTCACTCTAGTGTGTCTGGGAATAGAGTTCCTTTTATATTTGTAATATGCTATTTGTAATCAAGACAAATAACTTTAAATGTATCCTTTGAAAGACTCCTCATGATATTTTGATATACTGCAATACTCTCTACTTTAGTTAAAATTATTTATGTAACTAAAATTTCCCAATGTTAAGTTTGCAATAAAAAGATGCTTATAATGAGCTAATCTTGAAATCCTGGGAAAGTAGATTTTATTGTATTTTAAACATAATCAGTTATTTGTGCTATTCATAGTCTATCTTTTAAGAGGTGTCTAAAATCTTACCCCTTTCCATTTTTCTTTGTATTGATAGTGAGCACTTAAATTTAAAAAATAAGGAGAAAATAAGCAAAGACACTACAAATATTAAAATTCATTTGTTTGACTATGCTTCAGGACTTGCTACAAAAGTCCCATTTACTAATTTTTTTATTCTTAAAAATTTTATGAGCTGCATATGTTTTATTTCAAAGTCATAAAAAAATTCATCAAGGCTGGGCACGGTGGCTCACACCTGTAATCCTAGCACTCTGGGAGGCTGAGGTGGGAGGATCGCTCAAGGTGAGGAGTTTGAAACCAGCCTGAGCAAGAGTGAGACCCCATCTATACTAAAAATAGAAAGAAATTAATTGGCCAAATAAAAATATATAGAAAAAAATTAGCCAGGCGTGGTGGCACATGCCTGTAGTCCCAGCTACTCGAGAGGCAGAGGCAGGAGGATCGCTTGAGCCCAGGAGTTTGAGGTTGCTGGGAGCTAGGCTGACGCCACGGCACTCTAGACCAGGCAACAGACTGAGACTTATCATATTTTTATAGACAAATAATTGTATGTATTTATGAAGTACAATGTGATATTTTGATATATGTATTCATTGTGAAATCATCAAATCAAGCTAATTAACATATCCATCACCTCATATACTTATTATTTTTTTTGTGAGATCAACTCTAAAAGTCCTATTTATTTTTAAGACTAGATCCCAGAATCTAATTAAATTAATACTTTTTTGTGGAAAAATAAAATAAAAGTAAACATAAGCATTCATTCAAATAGTGTAGCAAAGGCAAAATAGAAAAAAATGAACATATTGAATAGAAGAGGGGAAAGTGGGCATCCTTGTCTAGTTCCAGTTTGAAGTGGGAATGATTTCAGTTTTTCCCCATTTAGTATGATGTTGGCCATAGGTTTGTCATAAATGGATTTGATAATTTTAAGGAATGAGCCACCTATACCAATTTTGTTTAGAGTCTTTATCATAAAGGCATGTTGGACTTTATCAAATGCTTTTTCTGCATCTATTGAGAGAATCATATG
>CAUYRT010048137.1:0-22817 GCA_963574885.1 Lepilemur ruficaudatus
TATAGAAATTTCCTGCTTATGTAATCATAGCATTATTGGCAATTTGTGGTTGATTAAACATAGGTTTTGTTTTCCTCTAAGTTAGTAATTTACAAGAAATGCATTTGAGTTAGAGTTAGGTTTCCTTAGGTAAAAAGCCAGAACACTGCAGCCACTTTAGTCCAATTGTCCCTATTTAATTACTTTATTTTATTTTATTTTATTTTATTTCAATAAATTTAGTGGGTACAAGTAGTTTTCTGTTACACGGATGAATTATATAATGGCGAAGTCAGGGCTTTTAGTGTGCTCATCACCAGAATAGTGTACATTGTACCCAATAAGTAATTTTTAATCTCTCATCCTCCTTCCTACCTTTCTCCTTCTAAGTCTCCAAAGTTCATTGCACCACTCTGTATGACCATGTATATGCATTATTTAACTTCTACGTATAACTCAGTACAGGTGGTGTTTGTTTTTCAATTCCTGAGATACTTAGGATAATAACTTCCAGTTCCATCCAAATTTCTGCAAGAGACAGTATTTCATTATTTTTTATGACTGAGTAGTATTTTATTGTATGTATACACCACATTTTCTTTATCCACTCATTGGTTGATGGGCACCTAGGTTGATTCCATATCTTCGCAATGGTGAATTTTTCTGTGATAAACATTCAGGTGCAGGTATATTTTTGATATAATTACTTCTTTTATTAATATGTAGCTCAAAAATATCTAAGAGTGGGATTGCTGGATAGAATGGTAAGTCTACTTTCAGTTCTCTGAGGGATCTCCATACTGTTTTCCATAGAGATTGTACTAATTTACATTTCTACCAACAGTGTACAAGCGTTCCCTTTTTGTTGTATCTGTGCCAACATTTTTTTTTTTCACTTTTTAATAATGGCCATTCTGACAGGGGTAAGGTGGTATCTCATTGTGGTTTTAATTTACATTAATAGATCCATAATAGTACCCTTTTTATAATTTTATTGTGTTGACTTCTAAAGCTGAACATACAGATACCTTATGAGCAAATATTAATAATTCCACTTCTATATGTGTATATAATAGGAGAACATATATCAATCAACAAAACACATGCAGCAATGTTTATAGAAACTTTAGTCATATTACATAAAATCTAGAAACAACAAAAGGCAGTCAACATAACAATAGATAAATAATTATGAGATATTACTGGACTGGGATACCCCATAGCAATCAAAAATAAAGAAGAGCTCCTGCTATGAACAATATTGGTGAATCTCATAAATACTATGTTGAACAAAAGAAGTCGGGAACAAATTAGTATGTAGTAAGTCATATAGTCTCATTTTACGAAGTTCAAGAATTGGTCAATGTAGTTGATGGTGGTAGAAATCAGAATGATTGTAACCTCTGGGGAGGCATTAACTGGGAAGGGGCAAAAGGGAACATTCTTGGGTGCCAGAAATATTCTATACCTTAAGCTGGGGTTGTTTCATGGGTTTGTGTGTGTGCAGGTAAAGTAACATTGAGTTGGATACTTAAGTGAACTAAATTGTATCTACCTAAAAAAATGTAGTTATATTGGTAACATGTGTGTGTTTCAACAGACATGACTTAGGGAAGATGCCACTTAGATCAGAGGTTAGATAATAAAAATTGAAAGGTGCTGTGAGAAAAAAGAGATAGAAGTGTGTGTTAAATATAGGAAAAGGTGGTCACATTTACTAATAAAGATGGAAATGATCAGCAAAGGTACATTTTTTGTCTTTAGAAAGTATTTAATTATATATAATGCCCATTTTTGAGGATTCAAGCCACCTGGTATGCTATAGGTAGAATTACAAATTAATACAATTTTTATGGAGGCATGCTGATATTGTATATAAGAATAAAATGCATGGATTTTTTTAAAAGAAATATCACCTCTAAATATTTATTTTAAGGCAATAATGAAAGAAATGTGATCATGTTTATAGTAAAATGATTGTGGTTTTGTTACAAATTATATAACAGTAAAAGTAAAAAAATTTATTAAAAAACATATTTGGATTAAAAATAGAATCTTATGTGATATGAATACAAACATCCTGACCCAATTAGAAAAGACAGTATTTGTTCAGTAATTGTCATAGATTTACTCCACCCATCTTTTCCATTTCTTTGTAACTTGTGAGATGATAGAAAGCAGGCCCAAGACATTATGAGCATCTCTATTCTGTTTCCCATCTAGGATAATGTTCTGATTATATGTTTTTAACTCTCTTTTCTTGCAAACCTCAGCAGTTAACAAGTCCTCTTGCCAAATATTGCCCATTATTATAAATCTAGTCATTTAGAGTACGATGAAGTAAGGACATCATAATATTTCTGTATAGGGTTTCATGGATGGATGGCAAAACATTTAGAGTTCTGAATGTATTTGAAATCAATATTGCCATACACATTAAATATGCATGTTTGGAAGTTGTTTATGTATGCATAATTATGTACAGTATTAGCTTCAACTGATACTTGCCCTATGGACTTAATACATATTAAAACATTCTTGATGTTTTAGAGAAAATAAAAGCCTAATCATAAAATGGTATAAAACCAATCACTTAAAATTAATTTTTTTTTAGGAATGTGGAAGATGTCTATAACATTAAACCATATTTGGAATTACCTTAAACTCTGATACCATGTTCCTAATCTTGAGAAAGTGTGGTCCAAAGAGTTTTTACCAGGGGACCAAGCAGACAGTTTTTAACAAAACTACTAAGTGTGTAGTGATAGTATTAAAGCATAATGAGGAAAAAGATATTCATCAAATTATTGTTTAAAAGGAAAATATAATAAGTAACCACCTAAAGCTTAATAACAAAGGAAGAATTGCATATAGTATTTTAATCGTATCTTGTTTAGACATTTTGGGGGATTATACTTTCCTAATCATCATAATTTTGCAAGTACTTAAATCGGAGTAAAGGTATGATATGTAAAGTATACTTTAATAAAGAAAAAAAACCAAAAAACAAAAAACAAACAACAACAACAAAAAATCTTATGAAGAAAAGAAATCAAATTAAATTGCCCAAATGAGGTTAGGTTTATACCTGTTTGGAAAAAATATTTAAACTGAACACCCTCCCCCCTCTTTTCCTTCCTCTTTCCTCCTTCACCCCTACCTTTTTTCCCTTCTTCCTGTTGTTTGATTCCTTTCTTCCTTCTTTCATAGTTTTGAATATTTATTTGGTATAACATAAATGTTCCATGTTTATGATATAGATTTTGGAAACCCCAATTAAAAAATAACTACAAAATTCTGTAGTAAGTTTGCCACTTTGAGACAATCACATTTACCTAATATCATTTTGGTTTAAACACTTACCCACAGATACAGATATACACATTTATTCAACAAATATTTGTTGAGAATATTAATGATCTAAAATTCAAGGAAAGACAAAACTGAAAATATAAAGCAATACAGTATTCCAAAATTCTCCTAGTACTTAATAGAAAACTAAATTTTCCAGACAGTAAGAAAAACTAGAGTAAACAGTTCTCGAAAAGTAATTAGGCAACTGCTGCAGTTAAAAGACAAACCCTGACATCACACAGTTGCAACTCTACCTAAACTGCAAAAGAACTGTGGACAATTTCCTGTCCTCCTCCTGGTCTAACATTTTTTGGGCTTCTCTATATCAATTTAATACCATTTTATAACAAAACGCTATCACAGCAGTATATCACATATTTCCACAGAACCATCAAACTTTTAAAAAATAGAAAAAACTATGTGTAGGTGGAAATCCATTATTGCTGAGGACATACTATAATTTTCTGACACTGTAGGAACACTTTAAAAAAAGAGTCTCTTTTGAAGTGGCATTTTCCTTTGTTACTGGCCATAAAGTAAGTAAAACTTTTAAGTGACTTTAATTACTAAAATAATAGAAAGGACCTATGTCAAAATTAGTCCCATGCACACTGACTAATCATTAATATGTAAGGTCATGGACTTGTTTAGCAGAAATGAAGATGAGATTCAGTGGTTGAAATCTTAATATAAAAAGAATCTTCTCTTTGTGGTTGTCTGATTTTTTAGCTAGCCCTACATTACCATTGTCTGTATTATCATTATATAATGATTTTTTTTATAAATTATAAACTAAATTAGATACATTAAAGTTTTGGGGAAACAATCTTTACATTGAGAGGAAGACTAAGAGCAATTTCTGTTTCAGTGAAAGAAATAGTCATTTACTTATTGTATGATCTACCTGGCCATCTTTTGGAAAAAATGGGCAACATAAAGTATGAGTTGCTATTAAATTAGCTTCCACATGCTTTAAACATACATTGTGAAATTAGATTTGGCTAGGATAGATGTCTCTACATTGTTCACGGATGTTGAATTGGCTAATCAAACAGATGGAGAGAATAACATTAGCCAGATACATAGGTTCTTTGTTCTTATACACGTAGAAGTAAGCTCTTACTATGTTTCTTTGCTTAAATCTTGAAATATGCTCTCCATATTCATTTGAGCATTGTAAGTGAAAGTCTGCATGACAACAGCAACAGGAAATTTCCATGATTCTTTTCATTATTCCATATATAAATTTAGCTCCTACTTATCTTAGATTCTATTGTCATCTTATGTGACTGTCTTATCTCTTGCTGAACATGATATGCTCCACCATGCCCTCATCTTTATCTAACCTCAGCTTTTGCTTTGCTGTTATTACATACAATGTTTTAGAAGATGTTGCCATTGTTTAAGTTCTATAACTTCACAGAATATAGTACCCACAATGCCACAAATGATTCTTTCTGGAGTCATTCTCAAAGTAAACACACAAAATAGTCATTATTCTAGCAGGAAAAAACAGATTTACATTAAAAAATATTAATGCAGAAAGCTATTTCAAAAAGGTATCACATTGCTTGTAAAGTTTTTGTTTTGTTTTAGTTTTATCTTCTTTCACTTTTTGGTGGGAGAAAGAGTAGAGTTTTAATTGAATTTCAAAGTAACTGGTGGCATGAATCTTTTAGAGTTACTACATTACTGTAACTTGCAACTGAAACAAATGTCTGTGTGTGTGTGTGTGTTAGACACCAGTTGCATAATGATGTGGTGATATGAAAGGTAAGAGGAGAGATGGCTAGAATTGCTTTGCTCAATAAATGGTATTCAAATATAATACTTATTTTATTGTAAAAACATCCATGACTTTCGTCTCCATCTTCACTCCTCTCAGTACACTTACAAAAATCCATTTTATTTTAAAATAGTTTCACATTTATAGAAAAATAGTGAAGATAGCACAGAGAATTCTCTCATATCCCACGTTTCCCCTATATATTAACATTTTAAAGTGGTAAGATATATTTTTCATGATTAATAAAACAATATTGATAAATTATAATTAACTAAAGTCCATGCTTTATTCAGATTTTCTTAGTTTTTACTTTTTCTGTTTCAGGACCTAATCAAGGATACCACATTACATTTAATCAATATGTCCCCTTAGGCTCCTGCTGGCTTTGACAATTTCTCAGATATTCTTTATTATTAAAAACCTTGACTGTTTTGAGGAATACTGGTAGTGAATTTGTAGAATGTTCCTAGATTTTTCTGATTCTTTTTTTAAAGATTAGACTGTAAGGATGACTGTTTAAAGGAAAGCCACAGAAGTAATTTGAAATTTTCATCACATCATATCAAAGATATGTGTGATCAAAATGAATTTTTATTTCTGATATTAGGTTGATCACCTGGCTTAAGTGGTTTTTTTTTTAGGTTTCTGTACTGTATAATTGAATTTTTATTCATCCTTTGCAAACTAAACTCTTTGGAAGGATATCACTTTGTGCAGCTGCCACTTGAAGAGTAGGGAGTTCTGCTCCACATCCTTGTGGATGGAGTATCTACATAAAAAAATTTGTAATTCTTCTGCACAGAAATGTTTTGTATTCTCTTTATTTATTATTTATTCAAATATTTGTTCATATTAATATGGCTAATAAAGATTTTGTTTCTTATTGGGAGCTTTTTAGTCGTCTGTTTCGCGCCTCTGATATACCTCCAACATTGAATTTTTTTAGGACTTCACTTTCCTGTACTATCAGATGTATCAGGTTCATTGTGTGTATCTCCTGCCCAAACATGGAATCAGCCATTTCACCAAGGAGCCCTGATCCCTTTTATTGTATAACTCATATTAGAAACCATGGTATGGGTGCTAGGTGTGCTCTTTGCTACTGTGGCTGCTTGTAAGTCTTTGGATGTGACAGAGAAGGAAAAAATACAAGTGTATATTACACCAAATATACACACATATCTATAAATATCCCTATATGTTATCATCTATATATTATGCTACTCATGCCTTCACACTGATGTCTCCAATTCTAATCCATAATCACATGGATCATTCTAGCCTATTCCTCTTGCTGGTCTACAACTTCCCACTTCAGTAATGAGAAACCCGGCTCCCACCGTCTACCACCCATTTGCTTTATTATTCAATTCCAGTATATATTACAGTGACTTCAAAATCTTTAACCTCTACTCCTATGGTAAACAAATTTATCGAATACAATACTCTGTGTGCGTGTGTGTGTGTTTGCCTTTAGTCTTACACGCTCCACTCATTTCCAAAGTTACAAAGGTCAGCACCATTTTTCCACCCTTTTCAGTGATACTGTTTCATTAATGTGTAAAGCAATCATATCTTTTGGTTACATTCTGCATTCCACCTTGGGATTATCTCACCTCCAGAAACTTAAAAAAAATGTATTAAGTTTCACTCCTTGTACATTGCTGAGTAAATACACTTACTCTCCCTCCCGATACATAGAATAAAATAGTGTTAATTCCACCCATATCACAAACTACCCACTGGTTCTTCCTTCTAGCTTCCTAACCCACATAGTGGAGGGTATTCAGACTTTTATTTTACATCATTTTGCTTTTATCTCTCAATAGTGAACCTGCAAAATCTTCTTGTGTGACTAAGTTTTCCACTTTTCACTTCTCTTTGCACCATAACTTCCCAACTCCTTGTTGAGTTGCTCTCAAATAAGAATGACTCAATATTTATAGTCATGTGCCTCAACAACATATGGCATGTAGACAGTGGTTCCATAAGATTATAATGGAGCTGGAAATTCTTACCACCTAGTGACATTGTAGCCACTCTATCATGTACAACATACTACCCACGTGTTGTGGTGATGCTGGTGTAAACAAACCTACTGCACCATCAGTCCTATAAAAGTACAGCACATACAATTATGTATAGTACATAATACTTGGTAATGATAATAAACAACTATGTTACTGGTTTATGTATTCACTATTCTATACATTTCATGATTATGTTAGAATATTCTCTTTCTACTTATTAACAAAATGTTAACTGTAAAGCAACATTAGGTGACTCCTTCAGGAAATATTCCATAAGAAGCATTATTAGTGTATAAGATGACAGCTCCATGTGTGTTATTGCCCTGGAGACTTTCCAGGGAGACAAATTTTGGTTGTGGGAGACAGTGATATTTATGATACTGACCCTGTGTAGGCCTAGGCTATTGTATGTGCTTGTGTCTTAGTTGTTAGCAAAAAAGATTAAAAAGTTAAAAATAATTAAAAAATTAAAAATAGGAAATTTCAAAAACAGAGAACAGGCTTAAAGAATAGGGACATAAAGGAAGAAAATATTTTTGTTTAGTATAAAATATTTTGTATGGTACAATGTGTTTGCATTTTAGGCTAAAAGGTATTACAAAGGAATCAAAAAGTTTTAAAAAATTAAAAGGTTTATAAAGTAAAAATTTATAATAAGCTAAAGTTAAGGTTAATTTATAAAGAAAAATATTTTCATAAATTTCATGTAGCTTGAGTGTGCCATGTTTATAAAGTCTACAGTAGTATACAGTAATTACTAGGTCTTCACATTCACAGACAACTCACTCACTGACTCACCCAGAGCATCACAAGCTCCATTCATAGTAAGTTAGGTATATCTATACATGTGTACCAATTTTTATCTTTTATACTGTAATTTTTTTTAGAGAATAAAATGGAAATAATTTTATTGAAACTGTGTTCTTTTCTTTGTTTTTTATTTCAGCGTATTGTGGGGGTACAAATATTTAGGTTACGTTAGTTGCCTTTCCCCCTTCCCCCCCTCGGAGTCAGAGCTTCAAGAGTGTCCATCCCTCAGATGGTGTGCATTTAATTGTATCTTTTCAGTGTTTAGATATGTTTAGATTCATAAATACTTACCATTGTGTTACAGTTGCCTACAGTATTTGGTAAAGCAACATGCTATCCATGTTTGTAGCCAAGAAACAACAGCTGGACCATGTAGTCCAGGCATGTGTAGTGTGCTATATTACTTAGGTTTCTGTGAGTACACTCTATGATGTTCCCACAACAAACATTTCTCAGAACGTATCCACATTGTTAAGTGTTAGATGACTGTGTAATTCAACAAACATTCTTCAGATTGGTAAATATTATAGAACAGTAAGTATTATCACTTTAGAATTTTATATCTCAATGTTTCATTATGGAGAGATTTCTGCATTTACATCTTGTGTGTATGTATGGTTGTATTGTATGCTAATTTGTATAATATTAAATAATAGAGCCAAATTGTATACCATTATATAAGATAGGCACAATTATTTTTCAAAAACTCCAAACAACTCTCACAATTCATTTTGTGCTTGAAATATAACTGTTTCAGAAAATAAGCTTTAGGTCTTTAAGATAGCTCCGTCCCATTAATTTAGTCTTTTATAAATATAGTTATTCCTTTAAAGCATCAACTCAAATATTTTATAACAAATTATATATGACAAAAACTCTTAATATCAAACACATTAAAATTGATCAATTTTGTTACCAGAAATATAAAATATATAAGATCAGCTTCATATTTTGAAAAATGTAGACAGAGATTAATTAGGTTATTTGCTTAAATGTCAGACACAACTTTAATGCCAAAACATAATCTGGATCACATTCATGTTAAATGCATGTTACTTTTCATTTGCTCAACAAAGAGAGAATGCTTCTTTTTTTTTTTTTTTTTTTTTTGGTTGAAACACTGAAAAACCGGGAGGATAAAAACAATTCCAGATGGATGACTATGCTGACAAGTGCACTAACAATCTGTCTCTTTAACTCAGACATTAGCTCTGCTCCCAAGGCTAAAAATATTAGTCATTCTTGAGCTAAAACTTGTTTTCCTAACACATTTGGTCTATATTCTTAAGATGCTGTTAGGCTTAGGCATAATCAACAATCATTCTTACCTTGACCTGCCTTTTCCTTAATTCTTGCTCATGCTATCATCAATCTTCACCTAACTTTATTTCACTCTCTTAGAATTGTCAGAATCTTTAATATATATGAATTGTAGCTGTAGTGTAGTTTAGAATTTACTTTTGCAGGATAAGAACTATTCAAAATAACTTAAATTTAGTGTTCCTGAACCCAAGAAAATAATTTTTGTAGAGATATTTACTGAAAAATAATTTTCAATTTAAAGAATCTCTGTGTGTTGTTCCTTATTTAATTCAGACGTATGTATATATTTTATAATTATATTAATCTAAATTCACAATTGGTTTCAGATTTGTTATAGCATAATTTTATTTTATATATCATTATGGCATGAAAATATTATGATTATTAAACAATTTCATTTGGCATTTCCAGAATGAAATTTAAATCTTCGTTAAAATTTATTTTATTATGTGAATTCTATATATGCTTCATTCAAATAATTCCTCATCACTTACTTGACAATATGTTACCTCTATTATTTATTAATCTATTGTCTATTATCTAAATCCTATCTATATTAAATCATTAACAAACACTTTATAGAAAATTGAATACTATAAAAGCTCATATAACATTAAGGAGCTATTTTTTTATCTATTTATTGTCTGTTATGGCAGATAGTAATTTGGACAGTGATTAGTGCAACTTTCTGGACACTTCGTAATATTTACAGTATAGACACAAGCATTGGTGGCCATTTGGAGGTAGGCTCCTAGGAATATTTTATAGCAAAGTGGTATGTAAAGACCATAATGTGATGTGTCTGCACAGACTTGTGCAAAGATCACCACCATTTAATTTTAGAATGTGTTCTTCACCTAAAATTAAAACCTTGTACCCATTAGTGATCACTCATCATTCTGCCTACCCCTAGCTTACAGACACCACTGATTTATTTTCCTTCTCCCTCGTTTTGCCTATTCTGGATATTTCATATAAGTGAAATGATAAAATATGTGACCTTTGTATCTGATTTCTTTCACAATTTTTTCAAAGCTTTATCCTTATGGTAATATATATCAATACTTCACTCTTTTTTAAAAAATTATATAAATTTATGAGGTATAAAAGCAATTTTGTTATATGTATATATTGCATAGTGGTGAGATCAGGGTCTTTAGTGTATCCATCACCCAAATAATGTACTCTGTGCCCATTAAGAAATTTCTCATTATTCACCCCTATTCCATCCCCTGATCCTCCCAAGTCTCCACTGTCTATCATTCCACACTCTATATCCATGTATACATATTAAGCTCACTTGTATGTGAAAACATGTGGTATTTGCCTTTCTGTGTCTGACTTATTTCGTTTAACATAATGATCTTCAGTTCTATCTATGTTGCTACAAAAACACGATTTCATTCTGTTTTATGAATGGCCAAATAGTATTCCATTGTGTATATATACTACATTTTCTTTATCCAGTTATCCATTGATGGATATTTAGATTGATTCCATATCCTTGCTATTGTGAATAGTGCTACAATAAACATATAAGTGCAGGTATCTTTTTGGTATATTGATTTCTTTCCCTTTGGTTAGAAATAGTGGGATTCCTGGATCAAATGGTAGTTCTACATTTAGTTCTTTGAGAAATCTCCGTACTGTTTCCCATAGAGGTGTACTAATTTACTTTCACACTGGCAGTGTATAAGCATTCCATTTTCTCCACATCCTCACTGACATCTGTTACTTTTTGTCTTTTTAACAATAGCCATTCTTACTGGTTTAAGATGAAACCTCATTGTGGTTTTAATTTTAATTTCTGTGGTGATTAGTAATGTTGAGCATTTTTTTCATATTCTTGCCCATTTGTATGTCTTCTTTTGAAAAATGTTCATGTCCTTTCCCTACTTGGTAATGTGATTATTAGTATTGTTGTTGATAATATTTCATTCTTTTCTATGACTGAATAACATTCCATTTTATTAATATATCACATCGTGTTCATCCATTCATCAATTAATAGACATCTGGGTTTTTTCACTGTTTGAATTTTATGAAAAATGCTGCTTTGAATATTCATGTACAAATATTTGTATTTGTATAAGCTTTCAATTCTCTTGCATATGTGTTTGGGAGTAGAATTACTGACTCATTGGTGAGTCTATGTTTAACTATTTGAGGAACTCCCAAACTGTTTTTTATTTGGTTTTCATTTGCGTTCCCTTAAAGACTAATGATATTGAGTATATTTTCATGTGCTTATTGCTCATGTGTGTGTCATCTTTAGAGAAATGGCTATTCAATTAATTTGACCATTTATTGCCCACCACTGGAAACCCCTGTGCCCGTGCCATGTCAAAGAAAAAAGGACTGAGTGCAAAAGAAAAGGGACCCACATGATGGAAATATTTTTTGAGACAAAAGATGTATTTCAATTAAAAGACACGGAGAAGATTGCTCCCAAAGAGAGAAAGGCATTACTGCTGTGTCAATAAAAGAGGTCCTTCAAAGTTAAGTTGGTGATGGTATGATTGACTGAGAGAGGACTGGAACTCCTAATTATTATTGGGCTTTTCCAAGTAAAGCTCTTCATGCAAGGAAATGTAAGTTGGAGGTTCTGGAATCTCAGTTGTCTGAGGGAAGCCAAAAGCATGAAAACCTACAAAAAAGCATTGAAAAAGCTAAAATTGGTTGACATGAGACGGAAGAACGAACTATGCTAGCAAAACAACTTTCTTCACTTTGGGACCAAAGGGAACAGCTAACAGCAGAAGTAGAAAAATACAAAAAATGTGACCCACAAGTTGTAGAAGAAATACGTCAAGCAAATACAGTAGCCAAAGAAGCTGCTAATAGATGGACTGGCCTGATTGTCTGGAAGCCATTACTCCCTGTGGGAAAGGACGAGGGTCTGGAGAAAAAGTGTTCCCTTTGGGAACAGGAACCACTCTAATTCCTGAAATAATATATTTGCAATAAAATCTCAGGCCAAAAGAAAATGTGGACTTGAAGAAAGTAAAATTGATAAAAATTTTGGAATTCCAGAAGACTTTGACTACATAGAGTAAAACGTTTGATGATGGTGAAGGATGGATCTACGAGCTTTTGAATGTATAAATTTATAAATAATATCCAATTAAATTACTGAATTGTCATTTAACTGTAACTGCTTTTCATTTTATTAATTGTAAATAAAGTATAAAATTCTGAAAAAATTAATCTGCCCATTTATTAGTTGGGTTATTCTTTAATTGTTAAGTTGTAATCATTGATTTCTTCCATTCTGTGGATTTTCTTCCACTTTCTTGATAGTGTCTTTTGAAGCACAAATGTTTTTAATTTTGTTTTTAGTTTTAAGTTCAATTTATCTATTTTTTCTTTTGTCACTTGTTTTATGCTTCATGTCTCAGAAACCATTTAATCCAAAGTCATAAATATTCATGCCTATGTTATCTTCTGAGGGTTTTATAGTTTTAAATTTCACATTTATAAGGCTTCAATCCATTTTTTTCACATCAAATTTTTTCTTTTACCTCTTAAACTCTGTACCTATGACTCCATATTTATATTTATTATTAAAGTTTATACATTATGGTACAACATTTCAAACACAATAAATTTAGCAAAATACATATTTTCTTCTGTAACCATAAATAATTTTTCAGTAGATTATCTTTAGTTTGAGAAATGGCATATACCATTTACATTTGTGTGTGTGTGTGTGTGTGTATGTATATAAAACTGATTTTTAAAGCTTCAAGTATTATTAAAGATTATATCAAATTTTACTTTGCTTTCTTACTGGAATATGACTACTTGAATGTGCAAGCTAGCCTAATACATAACATAAAGATAATAATAGCTACTTCCAGTGCTATTGAGTGAGTTTAATTTGGTATGCATTTAAAATTTCTACTAAAGAGGATAGGAGTTCATAGGCCACTGATATGACAAATCCACCTTTTTACCTTTTCATAAATCTCCAAGTGTCATATTTTAAATTGCATTAATGTTGCTTTAGATAAAATTCAAATACTACATTTTCTTATAAAATTGTTTTGTTTCCAATGTTATGTTTTGTAACTACCTGTATAATACCATGATTTTTGTTATGATTAGAAAACTTGTTCTGAATATTGACACAAACAAGATTATTTATCTTCTGTTCTAAATAAGGGATAGAGGAAAACAATAATCTCTTTGCTTGTGGAAACATGACACAATCTTGTGAAGGTTGATTGAAGCGTTTGATTTAAGAAAATTACTTTCCCACATTAAGAAAGGTGTTTATATAACTACTTGACTATTAACTACCAGGCATGGTAATTTCTTCACTCTAACAGCTGTTCACATTTAACATTTGCATAATGGTATGAATAGTTTCACTTATTATTGGTCTAAACTTTTATCCCTATTTTATGTGGACCCACTTTTAATCAAAGTAATCACTTCCTTCATGAATTTTCTGTTAAGTCTAATTCACTTTTCGTTTGTAGTTATATGGTAATGGGGGCATAGACTTTTCCCTATGAGGTAAGTCTGTTGAATATTCTAAAATCATATCAAGTGTTATTTCGTTAATATCCATAGTGAAGACTATTTGATTCAAAATCTAATAAATATTCAGTATAGTACACAGAAGTTTGTGTTTTTTGGTATGCATAAGGTGTCTGTATTTCTAATAGTCTGTTGAACATGTTATCTCCTTTGAAATGGCAATCAATTTACCTGTTTGCTCCAAAGAATTATGTAACATTTCTATTCTTAAATTTTACTTTTGCTATACATCTATAAGTTGTAATGGAAAACATTTTATCATATTTCTTCACTCATATGACTGAAGTTCAAATATTCTGTGAATATACCTAGGTACATATAGATAATTATATACACACACACACCCTCACACATACATAGACCTTTACACCTATTATATATCCTGATTTGAGCTATGTAAGAAAAAGTATAGAAAAAATATGATTTCTATCTCCTGTTATGTAATATAGTAGATTCTCAAATCAAACTTGCCAATCAAGAATAACAGACTTAAACCTAAGGCATGAAACCATAAGAATTCTAGAAGAAAATGTTAGAGAAACTATTGTAGACACCAGCCTAGGCAAAGAATTTATGAAGATCGCAAAAGCAATCACAGCATCAACAAAATTAAATAAATGGGGCACAATCAAATTAAAAAGCTTCATCATAGCCAAAGGAACAATTACTAGAGTGAATAGACAACCTACAGAATGGGAGAAAATATTCGCATGCTATACATTCGATAAAGGGCTGATAACTAGAATCTATATAGAACTCAGGAAAATCATCAAGAAAACATCAAACACCCCCATTGAAAAGTGGGCAAAGGACATGAACAGAAACTTTTCAAAAGAAGACAGACTGATGGCCAACAAACATATGAAAAATTGCTCAATATTTCTAATCATCACGGAAATCCAAATCAAAAGCACAATGAGATTACTAAACCCTAGGGAGAATGGTTTTTATCAAAAAGTCCCCAAACAACAAATGTTGGCGTGAATGTGAAGAGATAGGAACATTCGTACAATGCTGGTGGGACTGCAAACTATTAATAGTACAACCTCTATGGAAAGTAGTATGAGGACATCTCAAAGAACTAAAAGTAGAACTACCATTTAATCCAATAATCCCGCTACTGAGTTTCCACCCAAAAGAAGAAAAAAAAGACATTCTATAAAAAAGACACTTGCACTTGAATGTTTATAGCAGCACAGTTCACAATTGCAAGATGTGGAACAACCTAAATGCCCATCAATACATAAGTGGATTAACAAAGTGTCGCCTATGTATACCATGGAGTACTACACAGCCATAAAAAATGATGAACTACCTATTGTATTATCCTGGATGTAGCTGAAGCCCATTCTCCTAAGTGAAGTATTGCAAGAATGTAAAAACAAACACCATATGTACTCACCATTAAATTGGTACTAATTGATCAACACTAACACACACTTATGGGAAGTAACATTCACAGGGTCCCAGGCAGGTGGGAGGAGGGAGGAAGGAATGGGTAAATCCACACCTAACAGATGTGGGTGTCCTGGCTGGGGGATAGGCATGCTTGTCAGGATGTGCAAAGGCAATGTACGTAGCCAAAGCATTTGTACCCCCATAATACCCTGAAAAAAAAAGATTAATATGGTCACTGGATGTTTTATTTATTTAATCACAGATTTACCAAAAAAAAAAAATACATTTTTTTTTGAAATTGGCATGACATTGTATTAGAACTCAATCAGAATAATGCTGTTATAAAATTTACATTTCTCACGTCCATTTCAGAGGAAAATATTACATATTAGGGCTTTCTTGATCTCATGAACTGGTTTCAGTAAAATCTTTTTTTATTAATAGTAAATGGCAATTAACATACATTCTCAAATTGTGCTAAGAAGTAGTTAGAAAGGCAACGATGACATCTATAATGATAACCAGCAGAATTAGGACTGTTTTATCCAACACTAAGAACCACATCTCTATTTTAGCCAGTTACACCGGTGCATCTTTTTCCCTGGTAAGCTGTGGGTGCCATGATAATTAGCAAATTTCTTCTTAAGTAACAGACACTTGACTGATCAAGACTCAAGTGGGTATTCTTTCCCAATTTTACTCTCTTTTGAAGTAGAAAAAAATACCTTTTGCCTTGTACATATAGGGAGACAAATATGAAAGGGAGCTGCTGTCATTTCTAACTCACAATTAAACAAGGCTAAATTAGACTTATTTCTAACTACTGTTAGAATTAGAATAAGTCTTTGAAACAATTTCAGTTTTTAAAACAAGGCTTCTGAATAATTTTTCAAAACTGGCTTTCCATTTTGGCACATGACTTGATAAACATAACACATGAGATCTGTATTTTAGCAATTTCTTCTGTCGACTACACTTTGCCCTCCATGAGGGTTAGAGCACTGTTTCAAACAATTTCTACATATAAAACTAGACACTACGGGACGACTCTGTGAGTCGGAGACGCGGCCCTAGGTTGAGGAGGGCAGGTACCAGATGCTGAAGGACGCGATGAGGCTGCAGTACGTCTTCTCGTCCTCCGTCAGCCCCGCGTTGCCCTGTCTGACACCACGGCGATGTGCAGGTCTGCCGCCTCCACCGCGCTGGCCTCTGGAGCAACATTTGTCAGGAACAGAATGTTGTTGGTTGAGCACCCAGTGCTGTTTGCAATCTTTCGATAACTCTCGCTCTCCACCTTGTGTCCAATCTTAGTGTCAGAGTGACCATCAACAAGCTCAAGAATATTTCCCTCTGTGGAATGCCCACATAACAGCTTCTGTGCCTCTACTCCCTGAAGGATAGATGCACACTTTCATTCTGGCCTCTCTCCACTTCCTGACTGCCGGAACCACATCTGCAAAGAACTCTGCTTTCATTCGCCCCGCCGTGAACTCCGCCGTCCACATGTGGCCCTGCAGCTGCTTGAGGGCCTTGGTCTTTCGGTCCAGAGACATCTGCCAGCGCACGTTATCCACCACGGCCGGAATCACCTGCTGCAGGTCCTCCACTCCGTTCCCAGACGCTTCAGCGATGGGAACAGCCCCATCCAGGCGGGCATCCTCTTCAGCCTGTCTCCTCAAATGATTGACATCCTGCTGGCACTCGGCTTCGGGGCGGCCGCCTCTCCGCTGTCCGGGTGTGCGCAGGTGGCTGCTACCGCAAGCCCTCCGGGCGGCGCGCGGTCCTCACTTGGAGACTCACCGCCCTCCGCCCGCCCGCCCCGCAGGCCGAGGCCCCCGCCCGCACGCGGAATGGAGATGGTGGTGATCTCGGTGCCCGCGGAAGTCACCGTGATCCTGTTAGATATCGAAGGTACCACAACCCGGATTGCTTTCGTGAAGGACATTTTATTTCCCTACATCAAAGAAAATTTTGAAGAGAATCTGCAGACACACTGGGAAAAATACATTTTTTTTTATCTGTGCAGTAAACCCTTCGTGTTTTCCTGTCATGAAAGGTGCACAATCAGTACAAATGCTCACTGAATTTACCAAATTCAGTCCAACTTCATGACGTATATCTTAAAAGTGTTGCAGATATCTATTCCCCGTGTGCTGTTCGCAAGAGTGCCCTAAGTGAGTAACTATTCATAGCAAAGAAAACTTTCTGTTATGACCTGAATGAAGTGCCTGCACCAAGGCAGTAGTAATGAGAAGAAAGTGGAAGGCCTGGGGTTTGAGGAAATGCAAAAAGCATATTTCGATCTGACCATATTGATGAATTTTAATAATATTGAAGTAATGGATTTCTGGTAGCTACATGATAATGTCTAGGACAGGGGTGGGGAAACCTGCAGCCTTATCACTACATGTGGACTTCTATGTCCTTAAGTGAGGCCTTTTGACTGAATCCAAATTTAAAAGAACAAATCCTTTTATTTTTATTAAGTCATTTTTGTTCGTCTTTTACATTTTTATTTTATCTTTAAAATGAAAGTATTTAAAATACCAAAGAATAAAATAAGTTTAATGAAATAATCCTCCCAGATTTACCAGCACAATTAGAAGATTAGCAAGCCATAAGAGCTAACCTGATGGCTGCTATATTCATGAGTTAGTTCTAACTTCCCCTCCTGACTGGCACAATTAACACATGAGGCTGGTTGGCAAGTATTTATGGGAGTTGAGAACATCAATCTGTTATCAGTTTTTGACAGCAGTGCACTGTATTTCTCTTTGAAGTGGAATTTTTGAAGAATTGCACAGCTCGACAATATTTCATAATCCTGTGTGCTTAACAACCCAACACCTCAAAGAAAACCAAGAAAACACTGAAAGAAGGAAACATTGTTTAATACAGATTGGGAATTACAATATTGTCTTGTTTATGCTAAAGATAAGATGATTTGCTTGCTTTGTGTTATTGCAATATCAACATTGCTCATCAGCATTATAATGCTCATAAGGACCACAAATATTTTAAATTAGAGGGAGAGGCACAAAAGGTTGTATTGCAGATATTAAAGGATTAAAAGCAAAAGGAAAGCCAATTCTTTCAAGCAGCAATAAGACCTGAAAATCATGCCACTGAAGCAACTTATAAAGTAACATATATACTCAAGAAAAAGGGGAGCCATTCAGTGATGGAGAAATTGTGAAAGAATGCATTGTTGAAGGTGTATGAGGCTTAGACCCTGATAATGTTTCAAAGTATAAACAACTGCCTCTTTCAAGGAGAACCATAACTGATTGGTAGCATGAATTAGCCTTCAACTTAACAGAACAATTTCATGCAGTACTTCCAAGGGAAAATATATATTATTCAATTGCTTTGGATGAATCTACTGATATTACTGACTCAGTGCAGGTATTTCATTCAGGTCATAAAAGAAAGTTTTCTTTCTTTGTTCAGCATGTGTATATATTTATCATTTTTTTTTTTTTTTTGAGACAGAGTCTCACTCTGTTGCCTGGGCTAGAGTGCCATGGTGTCAGCTCGCAGCAACCTCAAACTCCTGGGCTCAAGCAATCCTTCTGCTTCAGCCTCCCAAGTAGCTGGGACTACAGGCATGTCCCACCATGCCCAGCTAATTTGTTCTATATTTTTAGTTAGCCAATTAATTTGTTTCTATTTTTAGTAGAGATGGGGTCTCACTCTTGATCAGGCTGGTTTCAAACTTTTGATCTTGAGCCATCCGCCTGCCTCGGCCTCCCAAAGTGCTAGGATGACAGGCATGAGCCACCACGCCTGGCATCATTACCTTCTTTTTGGAAAACTAAGGCTTCTGCAAAAGTGAAATTATAAGTTGTGTTTATTACTTCATGTTGCAATTAAAACTTTTCCTTCTATGCCATATTATCCAAATGACAAAACTATTCGAAAGAGGCATAGTCACTTCATTAGGTTAGATACTTCATCTGCTTAATCTCTCCTATATCCCAAGCACATAGCACAGTGCATGGCATATATTAGATGTTCAATAGTCATAGATTCTTCATTATATAAAAAGTTGCAATTCAATAAGTATGAAGGCAGAAGGGCAAGATGGTGGACTAGAAGCAGCCCACACACATCTCAAGGACAGAATAGAAAGTTGCAAGTGGATGTCCACCTAAGGATACACCTTCCTGGAAAGAGCATTGTAAATCACCAGAGAAGGGATGGGAGCACTCAGAGGTAAGGAGATGACAGGGCAACCACTTTGCAAGATTGCAAGGTACTTTGGGGAGGCATCCACAGGTGGGGAAGGACAAGAGAAGAGAGGCTTTGACTATTCAGGTGAGGTGCACACTAAAAGCCTTGACTTAAACATTATAAAAAGTATCCATGCAACAGAAACTTTTGTACCCCCTTAATATTTTGAATGAAATTTAGTTATTTATATTTTTTTCCTTTGTAGCATGTTCTAAGATTCATGTTTTAGAAAAACAACTATTAATAGTAGTACTTCCTTAAAATTAGGAGTCCATGGAAGAATTATGGCTTAAAGAAATACCCAGCATAGATTCCTACTTTTATCACTTATTAATTGTGATATCTTGGACAAGTTACACAACTTCATAAGACTTTTTAAAAATTATTTTAAATAGATAACTGCATTAATTCTCTATTGCTGCTCTAACAAATTCCTGTACATTTAGTGGAATACAACACAAATTATGTTACAGCTCTGGAGATCAGAAGTCATAAAATCAAAGTGTTGTCAGGGTTTCGTTCCTTCTGGAGGCTCTAGGATAGACTCCATTTTCTCACCTTTTCCACTTTCTAGAGGCCACCTGCATTCCTTGGCTTATGACCTCTTCCATCATCTTCAGGACCAGCAATAGAACATTACATCTCTCTCTGTCTCTCCCCCTCTCCCTCCACACCACTCTTGTTCTCCTCCTGTCATCACATTAACATCTCTTTGTCTGACCTTCACCATCTTACCTTCCCTGATAAGTACCTTTGTAATTACATTTGTACAGCTTGCATAATCTCCCCTAACACAAGATTCTTAATTTAAGTACATCTGTAAAGTCTCACTTGACAGGTAAGGTCATATAATCACAGGCTTTAGGTATTGGGATATGGATATCTTGGAGGGAGCATTATTTGGCTGCATACAATAATAAAGAAGCTTTTAAGAGAATCAAATGAGTTTGAATATGTAAACATTTGGTATAATGGATTGGACTTCTATGATAGATTTTATATACATATTAATATACATAATGTATGTAATTATTTCTTTAATATAATATATAGTAAAGAGGTAACTTTAATAGACACATATATATTTACATCTGTTTATTAAAGTTACCCCAACCAAAAAATTAAATATTCAAGTCATATTTTAACGTTTTGATATGATGTATTATATTTTCATATGGCTCATTCTTGGGAGCATGGTTCTACATAAGAGTGTAATATTAAATTATAGAAAATGGGAATTTTGGAAGGTTAAATATATAATACTAGCATATTTTAAAATCAAACAATAAGATGATGAAATAGGTTTGTGGGCCTAATAAAATAAAATACATTGAATTCACTGGAGTATAATATCTTGGCAGAGTGACCAATTTTAAACAATAATGAATTGTGCCTAATTGTTATACCTTAGGCCCATGTTCTTAAGCTATTTAGCTTTGATCTGCCACCATTTTCAATTTACATTATGCCTTTTTTCCCCCTTTGGGAAAAACCAAAAGAACTAAATATAGCCTTTCATTCTCTACCATGACAATTTTCAAATTGCCATTTTTTATTATAAAACAAACAACCTCATAATCTATGCTTCTTAAATAAATTTGTATACTCTTGTAAAGGATTTTGTTTAGCTAGTTATGCACTTGACTTTATATTTTGCAGTATTAGCTTTTACTGATCTCCACAAACCTTTTAGCAAGGCACAATATTTTATTTACAAAACCAGTAGAGCAAATCATAATTTCACTGAGTTTTTAATATATTTGTTTGGCAGTATGAGATCCTCTGAGAATGTTATATTGAAGTTAACATGAAGAAAAACTCTGTGTCACACTTAAAATCAAGTCTGTGGTGCCTATTTTTCTATAAATAAACTTCCTCTTCATATATATGCCATAAAATCTAAATTTACAGAATACATTTATGAGATTTATTTTATATTACGGTTTACTGCACTTTCCACAATCTATGAATTGAACTGTAAAATGTCAATTGATTCCATAGTGTGAGCCAAATCATGGCTGATGGTGTATAATGTTGAATATTTAGGATGGCAGAACAAACTGTTAAATACATACAAATACAGGGATATACACATTTACCTTGGCATCAATCAGGTAACAAAGAAGTAGATATTGTGCATTCAATAGATATGATACCTCGTGTATTATGCATAGTATAGATATTTTGTATTCAAGTAGATATTGCACACTAGTAAACTGATATTATTTTTTTCCAATAGAATGTTATAAATACAAGCTCAGCAAAGTAATGGGAAATATTATTTAGAAAAATAAAAATTGAAGAACACAACTCAGTGCAATTTTATAAGACATAATTGGAATAAAACTCATCACTATATTTTGTTAATATCTAAAAGATATGTAGTTCATTTTATTATAATATTGTGTGCTAAATAGTTTTTCATGAAAACCCACAAAATAATGACTCAATGCAAATAATTATGGTATTTGTTCTTCTCTTGTATAGAAATTTGAGATAACTATATCATTTCTAATAATGCTATATTTTTTATTAATAAAATGACCTTAACGATTATTTCTCCATATTCATTGGACAAAACAAATAAAATGTTAATGATCCAAATATTCGCTGATTGTAAATTGAAAAAGAAAAACAATCCTATAGGAATGTTAGTAGACAAGTTACATTCTGAAATATGAACTCGAAAATAAAGACTTTTTTAGACATTTGGTAATTTTGTTAGCTAAAATGAACTTCAAGTTTCAAGAAAATCAAATCTTAAACATGCAAGAGCTTAGGGAATTCTGTACCCTTGAGACTTTCTTGAGGAGTGCTTTACAAAAAGATCTCTTCCAAAGAAGACAGGACTGGGAAAACTTTAGTGAAAGACTATAGGTGAGCATTTAAATATTTACATATTGACATATCTCAAACAAAAAAGGTCGTGATAAGGGTGGAAGACTAATACACACATGTATCTGTTATGACAAAGTAATGTAAATTAAAGAAGAATAATGGAAAGCAAAATGGCCAGGAGAACAATCGCTTTGATTTTTCATATAGGCTATTGGAATTTAAAGTATACTGTTTAAAAATAACAAATTACTAAAAAACTAAGCAGATAACTTAGGATCTTAAGGTATAATCACAGAGGTAACTGCAAAAAAATACAAAAACAATTAAAAATAAATTTATTTATTTATTTTTCTTCTTTATTGAAGTATACTTTACATATCATGCCTTTACTCCATTTTAAGTATACAATTAAATGATTATTGGTGAATTTACCAAGATGTACAATCACATAAATCAGTTTTAGAGGATTTCCTTCCCCCTATTGAGACCCCTAATTCCCTTCTCCAACTACTTTTCAAGCA
>CAUYRT010048138.1:0-39687 GCA_963574885.1 Lepilemur ruficaudatus
CACTTGCTTAATACCCTCCAATGATATCCTAAGATACTTAGAATAAAATTAAAACTCTTGGGAGGCTGAGGCAGAAGGATTGCTTGAGCCTAGGAGTTTGAGATTGCTGGGAGCTAGGCTGACGCCACGGCACTCTAGCCCGGGCAACAGAGTGAGACTCTGTCTCAAAAAAAAAATAAAAAAAAAAACAATTCTTCATCAATGAGCAAGAAAGCTTCCTGTGACCCAGTTTCCACCTACCTGTCTGACTCCTAACACCCCACTAGCCTCTGGAGCTCCAACTGCACTGGACATTTCTCTCTCTGCCTTCATCAGCCAAGCCAGTTCCCAGCCCAGCAATTCTGCAATCGCTATTCCTTCTCCCTAGAATGCTCTTTCCCCAGATCCTTGCATGTCTGACTCCTCGTCATTCAGGCCCCAGCCAGAAGCACTTCCTCTGAGAGCGCTCCCTTCCCTCCACTCACTCTCTCTTTCACTTAACCCCATTTCGTTCTCTTCAGAACACCTACCTCTCACTGTTTGAAATTAGCGTACTTCTTTGTCAACTTTTTGTTGTTTGACTCCCTCCGTCCACCCGTTTGAATAAATATGTCCATGAGAAGGATGATCTGGCTTGGCTCATTCATAGCAGTATATCCGGGATGCTCCCTGGTCCATCACAGATGTTCAATACAATTTCTTGAATGAATAAATCAAGATGTGATCCCTGCCTGAAAGACCACTCATTTATAAAATTACACTGAAAACAAGGCAATCTGGGACAGGTGCTGCACTGGGGGTGAAAGAGCCCTAGAATCTTCCCCTTCTCGATGTTCCTCTTGATGCTTGATTCTTATGAGGTCTGTCTGGTGGTCTCCCGCCTCCAGTCCTGCCTCCCTCTACCTCACTCTCTGCAGTGCAGTTAGGGCTTGGTCCCATACCCATGGCCTTTGGGGATACAGTATTAATGCATTAGCACCCATACGGGTGTTTCAAGTTCTGGTTGAAGCTCTGTAGCCTCATTTCTCACTCTCCATGTGTGTCCTTCAATCTTCTAAAACCCAAACACACATGCCAATCACCCTCTCTTGGCCCTTCATTTACGTTGTTAACGTGCTGTTCTCTACCTTCAACTCCAGTCTCCCTGTCTCAGCCCTGTTAACCCCTACTCCTTGTTCAAGGTTCAGCCCAGATGACTTCACTTCTGGAAACTCTTTACTGTTTCTTCACTTCACCTTCTTCCCGAAGCTGAGCTGTTACCTCCTCTTTGTTCCAATGCTCCTGGTACTCACCTCCAGCCCCACCCTGGGACTCAGCCCACTGGACTGCTTTTGCCTTCTTGTGGCTCAGTTTCACCACCAGACCAGAATCTACAGGAGGCAATCTGATTTATCTGGTTTATCACAGTATCTTCAGCATCTAACATAATACATAATAAATATTTACAGAACAGGTAATTGAATTAATGAATATATGGAATAAAATTCTCAGGGGCCAGGAAGGAGGGAGCACTGAGAAGAGAGGAGGCCAAATTGGGAAGCCTTCCGGAAACACGTGGTGCAGATCTCTAGTCACTGATGAACAATTCCAAATCCAAAAGCTCTGAAAGCCGAAACTGTGCTTCACTCATTAGACGGTAGAACCTCACTTGAACTACTAAGTGTCTTTATTTATTCCACTTAGTGTAAGTATTCATATATTTTGCCGCAAAACATTAGTGTCTGTGATCACAAGGTGCTGCCCTAGACTATATGGGCTATATTGTGTATTAATAATGTACAGTATATGAACTCTGTTACAGTCAAATCCAAAAAGGTTCCGGACTCCAAAACACATCTGGTCACAAGGGTATTATCTAATAAAGGATTATGGCCCAGTATTTAAACTGCCTTAAAGGACGAATAGGATCCCAGTAGGCAGAACTGTACAGAAAGGAACAGAATGTGCAAGGCAAAAGCAGTCAGCATGACAAGGAATGGCCGTTTACCTGAAGTCATCAGAAGGCAGAATGAAAGATGTTTGGAAAGATGTTTTGGGTCTGATGGGGTCCTTGAATGCCAGGGTAAGTGGACTAAACTTTATTCTATAGGTGATGGGAAGCCAGCAAAGGATTTTGCACAGGCAAGTGAGAAGAGGTAAAGCAGTTGCGATGTTCTGGAAGCAACTCAGCTTCTTAGTTATGTGACATTTAACCACTCTGAGCCTCAATTGTTTCATCTGAAAAGTGGGAATAATTTAAAATGAAAATTGAATGAAAAATGCATGTGCAAATATTTTCTAAAATGTAAAGTTCTTTTAAGATGTAAGGTTTAATTATTAACTGATAATAAAAACTGAAGGGTGGGGGATTGGAGCAGAGTTTAGGAGTTGAGTGTTTCCCCTGCTGAGTTTGTGGGATATCTGAGCGGCCATATCCAATAATCAGGTGAAAGTGCGGTTCTGGAAATAGCTGATAGCTAGAGCCATAAGAATTGGCAGCTGTCCCATTGAGGGAAGAGTGGAAGGCACAAAATTAATGCATTGGGCCTTAAAGTGGAATTAATCCTAAAAATGCCCCTACTAGACATCAAAAGGGAATGAAGTGTCCCTTGTTTCATTTACATGAACCATGACATTTGTGTTTCTAACTTTTAGTTTCTTTTGAGAAAGGGGTAAGGAAGTCATAACTTGAAAATATAAAATCTTTGAGAGGACATATTATTAAGAAGTTGGAACATTGAACAGGGCAAGCCTTTCATGCAGAACATTTGTTGCTAAGTCATTTGCATTTTATTGAAAAAAGATATTACAGGAAGTCACTGGATAATAAAGACACTGTTGGAATTTGCATCTGGATTTTTATTTTCTCTAAATGAAAGCACCAAGGGTTTGTTTTGCTTCTGAACTATCTTTTCTTTCGAATTCCCTTTTAAAATTTTTCTTCCAAACTACAATTTTAAGAACACACTGAAATTTAACAGGCTGTAATAACTGGAAGGACCAATACATATCACACCCCAGCCATTTTATAGATTGAGACTGAGGTCCAGAGATGGGGAGTAACTTGCCCATTATCACACCATTAGTCAGTATGAGAACACGGTCTCGAAGCCAAAGCCTGTTCCATTTACAACAGTGCCAGACTCTATTGTGTGGCTGGAGAGCATGGCATGAGCTTGGACAGAAAGAAACAGATGGTGTCAAGCATCCCATTCCCCAAACCAATCAGTGGGCAGCTGTTTCCACCCTTTTCCCTACAACTTCCAGCCTTACCTAGCACCCGGCATGACCACGTTTCTAGTTGATTCCTTCCAGCCTACTTGCAGCCTTCTTCTAAACAGCCTCTCCCTGTGCGGGTGCCCACCATCCCCCACCCTAAGATCCAGAGCAACCACCTCATAGCAACAATGATGCCCTAGGGGGTACACCCAGGAAAATCCTAGTGCATTTTCATCTCCTTCCATCAAAAGATGCATCCAACAGTGTGACTCATTCTGCCCCACCCTGCTTTGATGCAGACATTGGAGGCTCAGGGTTCCATGTGCACAATGATGACCTGCTCACTCGGTGCCACTGAGGATGGACACATAGGGATTTGGATTGCCTGGGAGGATGGATAGATGTGTCTAGTCCAGCTGTGAGAGACCAAGCCCAGTGGGAGAGACTGAGCTAATCCCAATCAGGGCAGCCAGCATGTGAGAGCTGTTGTGCAGCCATGGGAGGCCATTCTCAAGATCTATGATCAAGGGCCACTGCAAAGAAGAGGAGAGTATCCTACGCAAATACAGAGGGATGCACAAAGCTCCTGGAGGTATCCCCAACCTGGTCACCAAACCATTTAGAGCACATTTAGCCAGGACTCTGGAGAAACACAGTGAAGCCTAGGTGGGCTTGCCAAAGAAAGACAGAGGAATGGGAAATTGAAGGACGGTTTGTAATCTGACTTGGATTTGCTCCTTGAGTGTTTCCCTCTTATGGGCCCTGGGACCATTTTTAATGTAGCAGGTCGTTGTGAAAGAAAGTAAACAGAAACTCATCAATGTGTCTCTTTCCTCTCACCCAATCCCCTTTTCAAGAAATGATCAAAGAAAGCCTGCTGCCGGAGGCTGGGGCAGGTTGAGTGTACTCGGCAGGTTATATACAAATCAGTGCTGGAACCGAGCCATTATTAATTAATACTATGCTTCCAACTGCTGGGCCAATTACAGCCGGCCCTCTCTGCAAGTGTGTCTGTTCATTTCCACATACTATGCATGTGATGCCTGCCTCCACACACTTTCTACATATGAGTATACATGTATTTTCAGGTCATCTAATAAATCATTCATTCATTCACTCCATTAATACGCTTTTAGTGAGATATACTGAGTGCTTAGAATACAAAGCTGAAGCAGTCATAGTGGAATATTTACTATGCTGTATTTCCATTTTGAAGATTCTTAGAGGTTTTATTGTTGTTGTTTCTTTGTTGTTTTTTTATTTTGTTTTGAATCACCTTGATGGGTAATGGAATTGAGCTCTTAGCTACCTACTACTCTTTATTCCTTAACTGGGAATGTCCTTGGTCACATTTCATAATTTCAAAGTTAGTCCCCTCACTTTGCCAAGGGATGGTTTAGTTTTGCTTTTTCCAAATTGCTTTATTAGCACTGTAATGAATCTTCCTTTCTTCATAGAAATATCAGTCTCTTGTGAAGCTTTCCCTGCTTTTTCCCTTCTAGTATTACTCATTAATAATTTCTTCCACAACGCCCATAGACACCCCTGACTTTGCATTTCACTCACTTGCTTGACATACATTTGCTTCCATGTCAATTGTGAAATTGAATTTTCCTCTGAGCTTTTGCTTATATTCCAGGGCTTGGCACATAGTAGGTGCTCATTTAAAGTGGTCCTGAATAAATTTAATCAGGCAAGTCTTTGCTCTTTTGAAGTCATTGTCTAATTCAAATGAGCAAATCAGATAGTCTGGGAGACAGATATATCATGACGTTTGTTCATCTCCTCAAGTGTGGAAAGGTCTCCTGCCTTGGTACAGGACTTTGAAGAGATGTAAGACCTAGAAGATATTGATGCTTCGAGCCATAGTCTTAGTCATCTTGGGAAGGACCCAAAGGGAGCCCCAGATCAGAGTGAATGGGAGGACATGAATGAGTGGCCCGGATGAATTAGACAGGCCTGGTTTGCTTCATGTTCAGCCTCATCCAGTTTCCATCAGCTTAGAAGAATAGGACAAATATTTAGGCAATGCTGCAATCCAAATAAAACAAAAATGTTTTGTGATGTATGTGGGGGTCAGTGAAGGAGCATATAGATTGCATACCAAATGCCCATCTGGGGATTGTTCAAGGGAGCAGCTAGATGTCTTGGGAGACTTGGCAAGGAGACAGCGGAGAGCCGTGTGCAGCTCATCCACGCATCACACGTCAGCTTCTCGGCTTATATAACACGGAGGAAATGAGGTTCCCCCCTTCCTCACAGGGGGGAGCCAGGCCGACAGGCGTGAGTAGGGATCCCTTTGGCCCTGCTTAGTATTCCTGCCACTCCTTACGGCTTCCAATAAAATCCACAGCCTGGCAGTTTGTTTACCGTCTCACAAAAGGAGGTCTTGCCAGAATAGAGCAGTGCATGGCCAATCTGACATTTCCTTTGCTTTAGCTTGGAAAATGTCAGGAACCTGAAATGCATCCGAGAAGCAATAGCTTAATTAGACACATATTGCTCCATCAACTCATTGTTTATTCAATGCAGCTCATTCAAATACAGGGGGGAAAACACTGAAAGGCAACCCAACCAAAGCAATCCTCTCTCTTCTCTCTCTCACCCATTCCATTGTGCGTTCACAGAAGCCACGCGTAAAGCAGATGTGGGGAGATAAGTGAATTTTCTTGATTGCAAGGAAATACGCTGAGATGTTTTCCACAGTAGATTTGGACAGTAAGCACACAGCGTTTATTTTTTTCTCCTAAGCACTATTCTTATTTCAAAAAGACTTTTTTTTAATTTTTAAATGACATATACGCATAAATAAAGGGCTTTAAACTTGTAGACATAGAGTTTTAAAGTGTTGCTGAATGAATAATCACCACCCAAATCAAGAGACCACCACCAGCACCTCCGAAGTCCCCTTCCTAATCATGACACCTAAAAGTACCAACCCTCTGGGCTCTTACGGTATCATTTTGCTGATCTTTATTGCTTTACCACTTTTCTATATCTGTTGAATCAATACACTCTTCGTCTATTTTAAAACAACATTTGCTCTGCCCTCACTAACTTCGCGGCCACTGGCAATTTACTCAACACTTCTGGGCCTCAGTTTTATCATCCATAAAATGGGAAAGGAAGATTCATACTAGTGACCTGCTCACAGGGTTGTTGTGAGAACTCTGTGTGCTTGTACACATGTATGTGTATGTATGATACATAGGACGGTGGTTGACACAGATGTACTCAATATGTAAGCTGTTTCATTTGTTGTTGTTATACGAGATGACCTCAAAGGTAACTTCAGACATTTGTGTTCTGTATTTTCACTGAAGTAGCAAGCAGAGCACAGAATCCTTTGACAAAGAGTGTGGTCTCCATTCCGGCTGCTCCATTGATGAGCCGCATGAGTTTAGGCAAGTTAGGATGCCATCTGAGCCTCAGCCCCCTGGTATGTACAAGTGGAGTAGTTGTAGCTCTGCCAAAAGGTGTCTGGAGGGATCTTCGGGGAAGTGATGTATAAAGTGTAGCATGAGCCTTGAGATTCAAATGGCCTGGATGCCTCCTTGCTCCTTGGCAGGATGCTTAATTCCTCTGCAATTTCTTTTGCTTGTGGTAAAACCAGGATAACGATACCTGCCGGCAATTAACACAGGTAAAGCTACTGGCATAGCACATAATGCCAGTAATCTGTACGGAGCAGGGCTGCAAAGCCTTGCTTTTCTTCCTTGGCTTTTTTTCTCTTTCAGTGAAATGGAGAAAGTAGTGTCAGTCTTTTCAAATGTGTAATATCGTTGTGAGGCTCCAGTAAGGTCATGGGAGTGAAATAACTTTTTAAACTATGAAGTGGCATGACAATATAGATTCAAATTAATAAGAACCTAAATTAGCAGGCCAGGATCTACATCGCCAAGGTTTATCTGGCAAAAATGAGTGTGAATAAAAACAAATGCTGTTTTAATATTCAAGAGCCTTTTACTCATCTATTTATTCAACAATTATTCAATGAACATATGCTACATCTTTTTTTCTTTTAAAAAAGAATACTATTTCTCCAATAGTATTCTTTTTTAAAAAATTATTTTGATCTAGTTCAAAAGAGGGTCATATGTCAATCAGTAATTGGGGAAAGATGGATTGTAAAAAATAAATAAAAGAAGAAATTGGGGTTGAAGAAAAATAAAAGTAGAAAAATAAATAGAAGCCAGATATAAGATTAACTCATGAGAATTAAGATATAATTCCAAACTCTGATAAAGATGGGCTATATTTTTACTCTTAGGAGACAAAGCAAAAAGCAACTGGTTGCTGGGTGTTTGTCGTGTCATTCATTGTCACTGCGTCAGAGTGACCAGGGCTACTTATTTCCATCTTCCAGCACCTGACCTCCAGAATTTTCACACCTGCTCACTGTGTCCTGTGAAAATATTACCAAAGTTCTAATGCCTGTGTAAAGATTTCTGCTATTTTAAATTAAGGATGCTGGTAATAGCAAAACTCTTTTGGAAAGTAATTTGGCAGAAGTGGTAAAAATGTTAACCAATTTTCAAGATTCTTACTAATAAATTTTGTCCTTAGAAAGAGATTCAATGGACAGAAAAACAAAGGCCAAGACATAAAGATGATCGTAGCAGTTCAATCTATGATTGGTTATATTGGAAACAACCTAGTTAAGCAAAAATGAGGCAGGGCAAATGATTAGGTAAATATAAAATATCCTTTCCATTAATTACTTTGGTGACATAAAAAATGGTAATCATGACTTTGACAAATTGGCTCAGTATCTTCAACGACACTTGGAGGGTAAAATTCAAAATGACTGCATTGATGTAAAATATAGAAACTAGAGACTAGAAAATAAAAATTAAAATATGGTATTTTATTTTATTATAGATGGATTACAGAGGATTTTGTTTTACATTTTAAAAATTGTCTTTCAGTTTGGTTCAGGTTGTGTGTGTGTGTGTGTGTGTGTGCACACTTTTCTCACCCCAAATAGGGCAAGTTTGTTACCTCCACAATCATATGTCATTAGGAAATTAAAAATCAAGCTTTAATTACTCTCAGTTACTTCTTTCTGGGCAAGATTAAGGTGGGGGTAAACAGTGAGGGAAATAGGTAAATCTTATAACATCACTGAGACAACTAAGAAAGACCATGGAAATATAAATTCTGTTCAAAGAGAGCCACAGCCTTCAAAATCCCTTGGATTTTCTTTTTTTAAAGCATGCTTTTCTTGGCAGCTGCATGTAACAGCATATGTGAAAATGTTACCCAGGGTGCATTCTGTATTTTCAGAAATGTGACATGGTAACATCCCTTAAAGAAAGGGATTCGGGGGTGAACATCCATCAATTTCCACTCATTGGACTCCCTGAGGCAAAACCTTCTGTGTCATGTCAACATTTTTTCCCTCTACCAGCAAAACTGGAAGATATAAGGACAGATAGCATCTCAACGTCTTGTCATGGCTGCCTTCCTCTCCCTTATCCCCCCAACCTCCTTCCCCTGGGTGCAGCCAAATGACAGGAGAGAAAATGTTGCTGTTATTGCCTTTTTCTTTTCTTAGGGAAATAATGTCAAAGATAAACAATGTTTACATATTTAACCCAAATGTTAGTCATAAAATGATCTTCCAGTGCTTGGATGTGTAATAAGACACCTAGTGCCAAGTTAATACTGTCAACAGAAACCCCATCCAACTTTCTAGCTGTCTTCATCTGAACTGGGTGCAGCTCTCAAGATGCTCTGAGGGGCAACCCATAAAACTAGTCATAGGGCCCTTTTGTCTAGGTTCTATACTAATCTGTGTTTCTCCTATGAAAGAGAGCGTAGAGTTCTTTGGATGGTATGGGTTGTATGGGGACCCTTATTCAAGGGTCAATTCCAAAAAGAGCAAAGGATTTGCACTGGACCACTATTTTCAAGGATAACACTCTATTTGAAAGGCATGGGAAGCTCTCTCTAACCACTAAAATATTTGATTTATTACTTGATAGCTATGTCCACTTGGTGGTACGAGGAAAAGACACACACTAGGAACTATGTCATGAGCCACAGTCATGGGAATCCTGGATCTCAATACTTATGAATATAGAGTGGAAAACGAGGTTTATGAGCTAAAGTGACTGCCCTTTCCCTGATTAACCTATAGCACTTACAATTCTTTTCCCACAAAGAGGATTCAATTGGCTCAATTTGCTGCCACTCAGTATAAAATGTCTTCACTGGTCAGAGATCCCACCCAGATGTCTCAGTGGCCTCCTTCCTGCTCAGTGATCTTTTCAATCAGCTGTGTTCAGGGGCAGAGTTGATTTTTCTCAAAACACAATGGGACAGTTCTAGTAGTTTATGTAGGAAATATTCAATTTAAACACTCTCTCCTAAGGGATATGTGTACATGGAATTTCATGGCTCCAAAAACTTACTACATCCTCTTTATTATAGGGAGATGGTTGGGTAGGTCTAAAAGGATCCTTGGAGAGCTTGCAAGATCAGTTGTACCGCACGCCCTCCCAGTATACCTTCCTGTTCCCTTGTTGCGCTGCTTGTAATACAGGAAAGGGGACAAGGCCTGGTTCCCACTGGAGTGGTATGGACAGCTACAAAAGCCTCTTAAAACAATTATAAAATGTATTCTGACTGCCTGTTGTGTTTTCCCAGTCTAGTAGAATAAAAATAACTTAGCTATGACAGAGCCAACATTTAAATGGGCTCCTCCACTTATTTTTGGACTGATCTTATGGACAGGTGAACTGATGAGCACCTAGAGAGAAGAATTAAAAAGCTCTAAAGCCTTTCCTCATCCCCAATAAATGTTTTCCAGTGACCGCACACTCCTTTTCTTTATTTACTTATAGCATTGAATACCAAAGATATCCAAATAAGACGGCAACTTGCGAAGAGGACACCACCTCTCCCTTCCTACATTTCTGTTGAAATTATCACAAGATCATTTTTTTTTTAATTAGGAAAAGGCTACATTTGTGCAGCCTCCTAGGGAATGATCCCATCTTTCCATCCCAGACCTCTGCTAGATGGGAACAAAAATTGAAAGGAAGTTGGCAAGAACTAACCTGCCAGCCCCACGTCTGAGAAAGCAAATAAACAGAGGAGATCCACACAGACCCCCAGAATTTACAAACCAAGAAAGGCAAGAAAGGAACACAGGATACAGAGGAATCTTTGCATCCAGACACTTTTATGGTAATTATCATAGTTGTGATAAAGCAGCTTTACCAGAAATTAGCAAAAGAGTAGATTTTTCCTCTGCCCTGGTTCCTGGCTACAGTCACACCTTGTACCTGGACAAAAAACAAGATCAAATGGGAAACCAGATGCAAAACAGGGGATCCTTAGAACAATGGTTTAAACAAACAGAGAGGGAGCCAAGATGAGGTGGCTCAAGGCTCCAGCACTCTTCCTTCTGCCCTCTGGCTGCTTTATCAATCTACTTGGAATCAACATGTCAATGCACACTCCAGCCTATGATGCAAGCAACCAGGTGAACAGTGAGAGGAAAAGTTCATCCACTCATCTCTGTTCAAGGATGAATGGGAAGCAAAAGTCATCCATATACTGATATGCAAGAGTCAACAAATAGGAATTGAGACTGTTCCCGGTGAAATAAACATTGTAGTGATAATAATGAATAGTTTAGCACTGCAGAGGCAAAGAAAGAGCATATATTTGGAAACAATATATATTTTATATGTAAAAAAGAAACTATATCTACTTTGTACTCTCAATAAAATTCTGGGGAAATTCAGGCTATGAAGGAAAAACATAAAAGATGAGATAATAATAAAATAGTTAAATATACTCTTCCAAATTTGGAAAAATTAGTCACCTACAGAGATCTCCCCTACTTAATTGCTTTCTCAGATGTGGATTTAGAGTCAGGCATATATAAATGGGAGCTAGATAAAATAAGAAAATTCTAGAAGGAAATTAAAATGCAAATAGCAGACTTAAAATTTGCTTTAGAAGTGGTAAAGGACACAATGGACATTATGTAAATTCCAGGCTGTGGTGTGGAAGGCAGAGAAAAACAATCTTTCCAAAAATGGAGAAGAAAAAAATAGGGAAATGAGAGAAGAACAAAGAAAGAAAAACTGATACAACTATAGGACAAAGAACAGTGATACTTCATTGGTGTTTGCGAATAAAAAACTGGATCAAACAGAAGAGAATAAATATATAAAATTATAACCAAAAAAATTGAAGCTCAACAGCATGTTTAATATGGAAACACCATAGACACTTCCATTAAAGTAAAAATTAAGACAAAAATACACTTCTCGCAGATTTTGGGTTATTTTTTATTTATTTAACCTCTCTCTCATTTCATTTATGTATTTGTTTTCTTTTATTTCTGCACCCAAGTCCCATTCTCCTCCCTCTATATAGGTATTCCAATGTTTTTTTTTTAATTAGCTTTATTAATGGGTCATCTATACACAGTAAAACTCACTGTTTTTAAAGGCACAAGCCAATGAGTTTTGACAGATGCACAAAGTCACATAGCCACTAACAAAATCGAGATAAAGTACATTTCAATTACCCCTGACATTCTCTCCTTCTCCTGTGCAGGCAGCTCATTCCCCCTCCATTGGCCCTTGGAAGCTACTGTTCTGCTCTCTGTTGCCACAGTTTAGCCTTTTCCAGATTTCATACAAGTGGACTCAGATACAGCACTATGTAGTGTTCCGTGGGTGGCTTCCTTCACTTACTACCATGCTTTGGGGGTTAGCACAGGTTGTTGCATCAGTAGGTCATCCCTGTTTGCTCTTCACTGTATTCGTGCTTTCTTGTTCCTTAGACAATACCCCAGTCTCTTTTCCCCTACTCCAAGGCAGTCACCTGGGTTAGGGGCATCCCACCTCCTCATTGAGTCTATGGATCCTCCCCGGTAAAGCCCTACTCCCCGTTTCCATTCCACTCCAAAATCCATCTCCTTATCAAGCCTCAGCCAGTCCTCTGAAGTACACTCCTCCACAGGCTGGCACCCCGGGTTCCCGCTTTTGCTTCAGTTATCACTGGTTTCTTTACCAGGCTGCAGCCATGCTTTGTCTCTGAACCAGGCATTTGCCCATTCGTTGAAGGCCAGCGTGACTTGCTTTGTGGTGGTGTTGTTTCTGAGTGTTCACTGGACTTTCTGGATGTGGATTTGGGCAGAAGTTCTTAGACAGATGAAGAATTTGCGGTGCCCAGCGGTAACACAGAAACCCGGATCATCAGTCTTGCATGTAAAACTCAAGACATTTCCCAGGAGTACGACGTGGCTCATCTCATTTGTCCTAAAAGCGGGTGGGATGTTGGCTAGTAAGACTTGAGAGGAAGCAGTGAAGGAGTTGGAAGGAAAATGCCTCTGAGCACAGGCCAAAACAGGTCCCCTTAGGTTTTGTGGGTGGTATGAGGTCGTGAAGCACCTAGTCATGGATTATACAGCTTTCCTCAACCAGGGTTCTGCAAGGGGATTCAGCCTAACTGCCCTAACTGCCCTATCTATCGGTTTGTAGTGAATGAACTTCTACCCAAGTGCATGTAGAATGAACCAGATATAATCTTGGAAGAATTGAGATAATAGTCAGTCAAATTAATTTTTATATTCCATTGTTCCAATAAAGAACCCCAGACATGCAAAACAGCCTAGAGGATGGTTAATAACAGGGAACGAAGATAATACAGTCAAAAAAACCAGAAACCTATAGCCAGAAGACCCCAATTTGAGGCCCAGTTTCAATACTCTATGATGTTAACTTCTCCAAGCCTCAGTTTCCTCATCTGTTAAATCTAATAATTGCACTACTGATTTCACAAGGTCTGTTCCAAATGAAGTAACATT
This sequence comes from Lepilemur ruficaudatus, assembly GCA_963574885.1. Lineage (NCBI taxonomy): Eukaryota > Metazoa > Chordata > Mammalia > Primates > Lepilemuridae > Lepilemur > Lepilemur ruficaudatus. The sequence continues at coordinate 13,013 of CAUYRT010048138.1, forward strand.
TCTGAAAGTGGTTTGTAATCTGCCCTGCATGGTACAGATGCGAGCATTTTCTATGAATTAGAAGGATCTGCATTATGAGGCCAACAGCTCACTCCCAGGAAAGTGTTTTAATGATCAGGAGAATTTCACACATTCTCCCCTCCAACTTTACAAGTCTTATGCATGCTTACATCTACACACATATTTCTGCCCAAAACCAAATAGCAAGAGCCAGCGGTGACAGATATGCCTTCTTCCTTTTTCAGAGAAGTCTCAAACATGGGAGATTGTAATTTATTTGCTTATCTTGGGAGGTATGGCCTTATTAATGAGCAGTTACTTTGTCAGAGGCATGGGGGCTTGGCAGGACTTGAACATTGGAAAGGGAAACCGCAAAAGGCAAGGCCACCAGATAACGCTAAAAGGTTGTGTCCTACATGAGGGTTGAGAGGATGCTGTAATCCAGCCCACGTTCCTCTTGCCAAGCCATATGCTCTGACTTAGGGCCACAGCCTTCCGGAGGAAGGGGAAAAGGATTGCATTTTTCTTTGGACAAAGGTGCCACATGCTAAACTAAGCTTTACTCTAGAGGCAGTGTGGGCCACTCAGCGGCTGGGCGCGGTGAGAAACAAGGGGCACACATTTTTTCATTTTGCAAAAATAGGTTGTAGCTCTGATGAAAGATATAAATAGCATGAAAGAGAGAGAAAGCTGAACAGAAACGTAAGCAGTATTCAATGACTTCGTTGGTAGCTTGAAATCAGCATGATGGAAGTTTTTACAACACGTAAATAGGCAAAGTCTATAAATCAGGGCTCCCCCTCCTAACACTTTGGAGAGCCACTTGTTAAATATTTGCCACCACTAGATTGAAAGCAAACTCTAAGAAAAAGAGGAGATCTAAATTTATCAAGCACATTTGGTGTGATCCCTGAAACCCATGCAACCTGTGATATAGTTGCTACCTGGCTTTGTAGAGCAAGTAGCTGAAAGAAAGCCTTAGAAAACTTAAATTATTTGCTCAAGGTCCGCCCAACTAGAAAGAGGCAGAACTTGGACTCAAAGCCAGTTTTGTCTGGCTGACTCTGAAGTCCAGGGTCTTCCCACCACACTATGTGGTTTTGCTAAAATCCAAAGTCCGTGATTCTGAGATGGCTCAGCGCAGCCCTCGCTTATCATGCTAATTCTCCTTAGCATTTTTATTTCCCCCAGTGACATCCAGGCATTTTAAAGGCCACTGCGGCACTTCCAGCACATTCATCAGACTTGCTCCCCTGGCTCCAAAGTCAGCCTCCCCATTAAGATTCTTCTTCAAAGAAACCATCAGAAAGTCAAGTAAGTCGGAGTTCAGTAACCGCTCTGCGCTTTCTGACATTGGGAAGATATATGACTATACTCGGGTGATGGCAACGTTTAGAACAGCTTTGGAAGAGCATTGCATCAATTATATTGTCCCTCTGGGAGCCCTATTAACATTAAAATGTCTTGTGAGACTAGCTAAAGACGTGAACAAAGAAAACCTCTCATAAGAAGGCTTCTTCAAATTTATAGTTGTTAAGGAAAAAACATCCACCTTGCCTCTTCCTTTGCACTTTACACAAGGATAGATGACTCTTCTTGGAATAGTTTCAGCAAATTATCTTAAAAAATGAGGGCCCATCTTAGAATGGATTACCTCAGACCAAAAGCACCACTGCGTAGAAGACAGCGTGGATTGAAATCACACATTCTATCTGGGTTCGGTTTCTGGCTCTCCTACTTAAGGTGTCAACAACAATAATTGTAGTTATAATTTAATGAGCAACTATTAAGGACTAAAGGCTTTACATAGTTCATTTTGTGTAATTTCCACAACAGCAGTGCAATGTGAGTATCATTCTTACTTTAAATATGGGGAAACCAAGGTTAAAAGAGGCCAGTAAACTTAGCTAGCTCAGGCCGGTAGCATGGCAGGCATTTCACCACCTGCTGAAATGACTCCCAGTGATTCCTGCTTCCCAGTATTCACAACTTTATGTCACCTCCTTGCCTTGTGCCGGGGCTGGACCTAGTGAAAGGAATATAGCAAAAGCGATGGGATGTCACTTCCAAGATTAAATCAGAAAGACTGTGACTGCCGTCCTGCTTGTGCTCCCTCTCGCTCTCTCTCTTGCTTGCTCACACTTTTGGAGCCAGTCACTATGTTTTCCTTATCGAGAGACCCATATGGCAAGGAACTGAAGGTGGCCTCTGGCTGGCAGCCAGGCCCGCAGTCCAACAGCCCCTGCAGAGCTCAGTCCTGCCAACAACTACCGAGTGAGCTTGGAAGCAGATCTCGCCTCCGTTGAGTCCCATGAGAGACCCTGAGCTGGAGGACCCAGCTCAACCCTTCCCACATTCTGACCCACAGAAACTGTGAGATAATAAATGTGTGTTATTTTAAACTGCTAAATTTTGGGACCATTTGCTACACAGCCATAGATAACTAATATAGGTAGTAAGAAACAGAGATGAGGTTCACAGCTAACATTCCAACGTTAAAGCACGATCTATCTCCTTTCATTGCCCTAATGAATCTTTTATAAGCCATGTGACCTTGGGCAAATTACTGAAACTCCGAGACTCTCACATACCTGAATAAAATAGGGATGATGCCCATACTACAGTGTTACAGAGCAGCTTAAATGAGATGATACATCTCATTTAAGGAGATAAGAGAATGCCTTCGGCTGATCTCCTAGTTGAAATAGGAAGGAGGAGAAAACAGTAAAGTACTACCATGGGGGAATGTCTTAATAATACCAGGCTGTTGGCAATGGTGAGCTTCAAAGGACAGCTCTGGGAAACAAAATTGGGGAAGCATCTATGGGGTGGGGACTCTGTGGCCTTGGGGCCACATGTGGCCTTCTGGATTCTTGAGTGTGGGCCCTTGACCCCTTTAAGGATTTGTTCTGTGAAGTTTGGACTCTGTCAAGGGGTCACACTTGGGAATCTGGAGGGCCACATGTGGCCCCAAGCCCACAGGTTCCCCATCCTGTTTCTCACTGGTGCCATAATAATAATGCATAGCTCACGGGAGTGTTCTGAAGATTAATCAAATGAGATTATATTTGTAGAATAATTGGGACAGGACCTACATATAATAGATAGTTAATAGATCCTATCCAGTTTTAACATATTTTTCTAGTTAGTAGTATTTTTTACTCTTAATAATAGCATGTCAGGGACCTTCCACAGGTGAGTAAAGAATTTCTGGATTGATGCCTTTTCAGTTACCCTCATCATACTTTGTAGTTCCTCTCTGCTCCTCAAATGCATCAGGTAAGTACAAACAGCCATACTTAGGATCTCCATCTCTATCTTTTTCACTTCTTATGTATTAGATCTTACTGCAGGGCTTCTCTGCCAATAGTTGTGCCCTAAAAGAACAGTTAATAAAGGGAAAACCCCGATCTAAAGTAGGCACTTGATCGCCCTCTCCGGGATTCTTCCAAGAGATCAAGCATCAGACATTTGGGCTGCTGCTAATATCTATGGCCACTATCAATGTCTCTGTAGAAAACATGTGGCAAGTAGTAGGCACTCATTGTGACCTACTTAATATCCATGAGGATAACCAGGGAAACCAGGTCTATCGAGTGTGTTTTCATGCCCCAATGTCTAGCAGAGGGCCCAGCTTGCAGTAGGTAATCAACATTTGCCACATTAACAAAGGAATTGAACTCTGTTTTTTTCTACCATCCTCGCTAGATAATTACTTCTTGATTTTCCAAAAATCGCTGCATTCATCAAAAATTTTGGTGTATAGAATTTATTGGTGTACTAGATACGTGGGGTAATTTCACTTCTGGTTTTGTTTTGTTTTTTTCCCCCTATTATGTGCTCTTAGTCCTGGCAAATCTGGCTAGAAAACACAAGAACTTCCCTTGCATATACAGACTCAGTGTCCACTCAGTTCCCTAGGAAAATGAAATAAAAGCAGACAAAAAGTGAGTGACAGTTGTGTATACTCTGCTGAGCTAAGCGTGGGGATCTAGTCAGATTTGAAGCCACTCAGGCCTGTGTTAGCCAAGGCTCATTTCTGCAGCCACAAAAGACTGTCTCACTGAAGCGTGTTCATGCCTTAGTCGCCTTGTTTGGAAAACTCAAAGGTAATTAGGACATATTTAAAGGAAATCTATGAGAAAATTCACTGATACTAAATTTTACATTTAGTATTTACTATCCATTGATATTCGTTAGAATAGTAATCAGAACTATCTGTTGTAAAGTTTAAATATGTAGACCAGAAGAATTTACACAGATGATCTAGGAATGGTTATTTTATAAAGGTCATAATTTCATTTATTCCTCTTTTTTTAATATATCTGTTCAGTGGGATTGGGGTACTCAGGAGTTAAAGAAAAGAGAAGAGATTTATTCAGCTAGAAAAATCAGCAAGATGTGAACCAATTTTAGAATTAGAAACAGAGCAGTTGTATTAAAAGAAAAAAACCCACTAGACTTAGAATTGAAAATGAGCACGTGTACGTGTGTGCACATGTGTTCAAATCCTTGCGCTCCTCCAACTGGCTCAGTAAACTTAAAACAAATCACTTCACCTCTTAGGACCTCAATTTCTTTATCTGTAAAATGGACAAAATCATTCCGAACTCACTCTGGCCCTGTTGTGAGGCTTAAAGGAAACACTGCCCATCAAAGAGCCTAGCATTCTCCAGGAGGATAGCAGGCATACGTTAAGTGTTCATTAAATTTGCCAACAACAATTGATATCTGGTTAGAAAATAACTACACGGACCAAACCTTTGAATGGTTAATGATGAAAATAAAAATCTTCTTTTCCACCTTACTCCATTTTCTACTTAGTATTGGATATATTGTCACAATTAATGGCCAGAACTTTGTGAAAGTTACTGCCATAGAAACTTAGAGCTGGATTTATAAAAAAATTTAAAAAGTAAAATAAACCGTTATTGCATTCCAAATGTTCATGTCATTTAAATTAAACTCCAATCCTGTGGGTTTTGGTAAGAAAAACATATTGAAAATTTCCACTCTTTCAAAAGCAGTTTCAACTTTTCAGAATATTTTTATGCCCTCCATTCTTGGAACCAGTGGAGGTTCCAACAATCAGAGAAATGGACACTCGAAGAAACGGTAGGTTTACAATAATTTTCACAGATTCTTCAGGCTGCAGATTTTCATCCCCACAGAGAGGTTGATCTGTGTTTCACAGAAGGAAGGGAAGCTGCAGGCTACAGAGGGGAACCTAGTGCTTTTAGGTGCCCTGCTTCCTGCAGACTTCTTGTCTTTACTGTGCAATCCTCCTGCTCTGATGACCCTGTACAGACATTGTTGTGCCCGAGAGTCTAAGGACTCTACTCTCCTCTCTCTCCACACTTTCCCTGAAGTAATGATTTTAGCAAACTTTCATATGCTTATGAATTATAATCCCCTTCCAAGTGTTGTCATCTCTCCAGCACTTCATGTGCAAGGGCAAAATAGACACTTGCCCCACCATGTCCCATCATGTACTAAACCACAGTGGCTTTATCTTTTTCTCCACTAAACATGATTCCATCTCCCCAAGAGTGGTACCGTCATCCACCACAGAACACAAGCCAGGAACCTGGGAGTAGACCTAAATTTACCTTTACCAAATCCAAGTCTTACTGACCTTGTCTTCTAAATCTTTATGAGTCCAACCCCTCCCTGCCTTGTCTACCATCACTGTCTGGCTTCAGACTCACAGCGTCTTTTACCTGCTGTATTGTAGTACATTCCTCAAAGGTCTTCTTTCCTAGGTCTTCCTTCCTCTAGCCTTGCCCTCTCCAATCCACTTTGCACATGGCAGTCATAGTTACATTCTTAAAAGGCCTGACCCTGTGGCGTTGCTGCCTACTATCATTCCATATCGCCTCCTGGGTATAACTTGCCATCTCACACGTGCTCCTGTCAGATTCTCCAGCCTCAGCTTCTACCACTTTCCTCAGTACAATAAATGCTCAAGTAATACTAAACTGCTTAGAGTAGCTTTCTCTACAATTCTTGCTGTTCACAAGCACACTCCATTTTGCATAGTATTCCATATCTTTGCAGAGAATATCTTTTCCTTTTCTTGTTCTCCTTTAAGAATCAACTCAAGGCTCACTTCTTTTGGGAATCCTTCCCTGCAACACTCAGCGGGTCCAACAATGGAGGCCATAACAAGAATTCTGAAAAGTTAAAACCACTTTTGAAAGAGTGGAGATTTTCAATGGGTTTTCCTTCGGCACTCTGACATCCTTTCTAGAGCAGAGAACTAAGCAGTATAATATGATCTTTAAGAATATGGTCTCTGGATTTAAACCTATAGGGTTTACATATGACTCTACTAGTTACCAGCCAGTTGGCAAACTATCTAGACTCTTTAAGCCCCAGTTTATCTTTTAAAATGTGATAATAATGACACTAAACTCAATGAGTAGTTATCAGAATAGAATGAGCTGACACCTAAGGGATGAGAAGGAGTCAGCCATGCAAAGACTGGAGGATGCGCTTTTCAGGGAGAAAGAATGGTGATTACAAAGGCCAGGCTGATGAAACGTGGGGCACTGAATGATTTACAGCCAACAACCTCATCCCCCTGCAATTTCACTCAGCCTAGGATTATGGTTTCTAAGAGAAAGCAGTAAAAGCCCCAGTATTAACACATGGGGCTTTGCGGAACCTCATTAGCTGGGATCTGCCTCGTTTCTTCTGCCCCATTTGGATTCTTTCCAGACTCTACTATCACATTTAAGCCTTCGGTGAAACTTTAAAGCCCTCCAAAGTGGTGAAAGGGCTACACTGGCAGGGCCCCAAGGGCTGAACATCAATGCTGAGTACAACAGTCCTGCAAAGGCAGCTCCGTGAGGGCATTACCCTAAACGGCATGCTCTGGATGAACACTGCAAAACACACACAGTCAGGGAATGTGGACCTCTTGTCAAACTTGACAGCAAGCTTATCTCAGCATGAGATGCATTTGCCAAATGAACAGAGACTCAATGATCGCACTGGTTTTAAAAATGGTTTTGGCTTTATAGCGGAGAAATAAAATGATTTATGAGTTTGTCAGGGAACGGATGCTACTTTTTGAAAAAAAAAAAATATCCTCCCAGTTCCAGAGTGTCATGAATTGCAAATGAACCGATGGGTGATGTATTTGTGTGTATGTGCATGTACATGTGTGCACACACGCATCTCAGTGAGTGTCCTCTTTCTGCTTTGCTTCTGTGGTTTGGACCACTGTGTGCCTTCACTGACGCTGCAAGCAAATTGTAATTATAATGCCGAACAGTTACTTCCAAGACAAACCAAATCTGTGTTCCATTAAAGTCACAGAATAGTTAAACATTATTTTCTTATTCCTGACCATAATAAAAAACAGGCTCCCCATTCAGTCTGATGCTCCAGAAATCAGAGGATTCCACATGGTCCTTTCCATGATATTTGCAAGTAGATTCTGATGTTGTCCCAGGCATATCAGCAGGAGGTCAGCCTAACTTATGGTTTATCCTGCGCACTGTGGTTTGGACAGCAGCTGCATGGAAGTCCTGAAATGTAATCTATTTCCTCCTTAAGACACTAAGTCTGCTTGCCAACTGCTAAGCATGTTCCTCGTGTGTCCTTCCGAGATGTTAGATGGCATCACAGAAAGAGAGCTACACTGTCTTTTGAATGAGAGACGAGGAAATGCTGCTCTTCAGGAGTTGCATCCAAAGGAAAAAATAACGCTCCAGTTCTGTTCGCCAGTTTGCAACAGTCATTCTGACGATATATTTTTATAACTGTCTTAGAAGTGAATGAAATCTTCCTGTATGATTCAGTTGTTATTTTATCCTACTGCTCTAAATTTGTGTGCATGCAGGATGCATTTTGATGATAAAAGTAACTCTTTAAAGAATATTTGGATTAAAAAAAGACAAAGAATAAATGCTCTGCAACCATTTACCTCCTATAGCAAATTTAGCTGACATTCAGTATCTTCATTTTCTTCCATATTTTGCAAGAAAGCTGAAAATTACCAATAGACTTTAAATTGCAATTTAAAAAGACCGTAGTCTTTGAGCCTAAAGCTCTGCAGTTTCTTGCTCAACAGATCTGTGTTATATCGCTAGAGTGGGGGATCCTATGAGCTAACTTATGTTTTGTTTTGTTTAGATTTACCTTTTATTTTATTTAAATTTCTTTTTATTTTTAACTTGTATAGATACATAACAGTTGTACATATTTATGGGGTATCTGTGATATTTTGTGCAAGCATACAAGGTGTAATGATCGAATCAAGGTAATTGGGATAGCCATCACTTCAAACATTTATCATTTCTTTGTGTTAGGAACATTCCAATTCTACTTTTCTAGTTATTTTGAAATATATAATAAATAATTGTTAACTACAATGATCCTATTGTGTTATTGAACACTAGATCTTATTCCCTCTATGTAACTGTAGTTTTATACCCATTAACCCACCCCACATTATCTCTTCCCCACTACCCTTCCCAGCTTGGGTAACCATCATTCTATTCTCTGTCTCTATGAGATCAATTTTTTTTAGCTCCCACATATGGTAATTAAGAACTGATAAAGTTTTTATATGTATCAAACTCTCCTATGAAGTGTAATTACTTTAAATCAATTTCTCTGTTTAGGATTTTCTAAACCAAAATGGTAGTATGAATTCAGATTCCAGATTTCTGAAAAAGTTCACAAATTCAGTAAAATCGCAGGATACAAAATTAGCATACAAAAATCAGCAGCATTTCAGGCCTGGTGCGGTGGCTCACGCCTATAATCATAGCACTCTGGGAGGCCGAGGCAAGAGGATTGCTCAAGGTCAGGAGTTTGAGACTAGCCTAAGCAAGAGCGAGACCCCATGTCTACTAAAAAAATAGAAAGAAATTAGCCAGACAACTAAAAAAATATATATAAAAAATTAGCCGGGCATGGTGGCTCATGCTTGTAGTCCCAGCTCCTTGGGAAGCTGAGACAGAAGGATCACTTGAGCCCAGGAGTTTGAGGCTGCTGTGAGTTAGGCTGACGCCACAGCACTCTAGCCTGGGCAATAGAGTGAGACTCTGTCTCAAAAAAAAAAAAAAAAATCAGTAGCATTGCTATACGCTATCAGCGAATGATCTGAAAACAGAAACCAAGAAAGTAATGTCATATACAATACCTATAAACAAAATAAAATACCTAGAAGTATACTTAACCAATGAAGTGAAAGATCTCTATAATGAAAACTATAAAACATTAATAAAAGAAATTGAAAAGGACACAAAAAAATGGAATGATAGTCCATGCTCATGAATTGCAAGAATATTGTTAAAATGTCCATACTACCTAAAGCAATCCAGAGATTTAATGCAATCCCTATCAAAATACCAATATTCTTCATAGAAATAGAAAAAAAAATCCTGAAATTTATATGTAACAATGAAAGACCCAGAATAGCCAAAGCAATCCTGAGCAAAAAGAACAAGCTGGAGGCATCATATTATCTGACTTCAAATTATACCACAAAGATACAGTAAACAAAATAGCATGGTACTGGCATAAAAACAGACACATAGACTGATGGAGAAGAATGGAGAACCCAGAAATAAATCCATGCATTTACAGTCAACTCATTTTCAACAAAGGTGCCAAAAACATATATTGAGGAAAGGACAGTCTCTTCGATAAATGGTGCTGGGAGAACTGGGTATCCACATGCAGAAGAATGAAACTAGACCCTAATCTCTGGACATACACAAAAACAAATCAAAATGGATTAAAGACTTAGATGAAAAACCTGAAACTATGAAACTACTATAAGAAAGCATTGATGAAATGCTCCAAGACATTGGTCTGGGCAAAGATTTCTTGCGTAAGACCTCAAAAGCCCAGGCAGCCAAAGCAAAAATGTTTATTGATTATTCTGTTTATTTTTTTCTGTGAAGTGATTGTTTATAACTTTAATTTACCTTTTTTTATACATTTGAGGTTATTTTCTTTTAAAATTTTATTTTTAATGGAGAAGTTTTATATACTTATGATGTACAACATGTTTTGATATAGGTATACACTGTGGAATGGTTAATTAACAATGTGCTGAAGCTAATTAACATATGTATTACCTCACACACTTATCATTTTTTTGTGTGTGTGGTGAGAACACTTAAAATCTACTGTCCTAGCTATTTTTGAGTATACTGTTCCACCATTCCATTCCATAAAAAGGCTAGTCACAACTCACTTGTTTTTACATACTCATGGGATAGAGCCTGCAGTTTAAAAAACATCAATTTAAAGGAATTTTTCCTCCTTCCTCCTCCTTTAATATTTTACCCAGAAGTTTTATGGATTTGGTAAGATAAGCATCTTTAGGATACCTACATTATAAGTCAAATGTTAACTTTGTTCTCATCTGTAAAATAAGGATAAAGATAGATAGTATTGAGAACGCAGGACTATTGCAGGGATTAAATGCAGTCCTGCACATAAAACACTTGGCTCAGCCCCTGGCACAGAAAGTCCCCAATAAATGGCAATGGATCTTTGTGGTGTCCTCTCACCTTTAATCTCATCCTTTTTGCCCCACAAGGAGTATCTCTAGATATGATCAAAAGAGTGGAAAATTAGAATAAGCCTTCCAGCTCTTCAACTTCTAGTTTCTATTGATTAATGTTCTTTATTGTTTTTTATTCCATATGGGATATGGACCCATGGCTGTTAGAAATCTCAGAGTTCTCTTCATCACCCTAATAATGTCCATCCCAACTTTCTAAGGAATAATTACACAGTATACACTGAGGGAAGTTTGACCAGTCATTTACTAAAGGGCTCTAATCAATAGCTAAAAGCTGGTTTTTGAGTTTCTTAAATTTACCTCCTATATACCCTGTAAGGGCAAACCCCTGCTAAGTGGGCCCAGGCAGGATATTTCACGAGGATTCTTTCCTGACTCTATCTCTCCCCTTCTTTCTGACTTTCATTCTTCCCTGCAGAACTTTCTCCATCTGCTGCCTCTTCCCACCCCCTTTTCTCAGCATGTGATAATGTGGTCCACACCTGTGGCTCCTTCTTATGTCTTTCAAACACCACAATTCTTCCTTTGGCAACTCGGTTTCTGATGGATCTACAGATTGACAGGATGGTGGGTGGGAGTAAGAGATACTTTCATTCTTGTCTTTTGCTGGCTTTCTCCTAATTCCCTGATATCAAATATAATAGGTAACTGTGAGGGTTGGTTTCCTTCTGTAAACCACTTGTGCAGTCAATATGAGTCTTTCTATGAATATAACTTTATACTCCTTGGGAAATTATAATCCTGGCCTTAGGATGCTAAAGGCCCATTTTCCCCCTTCTTTCCCTCAGCTGCAACTGGAAAAGCAGAAACTCTAATGAAAATGCCTTTCTTCTGCCATCTAGGTAAATGACATTATACCAAAGGAATCTCCTTGTGGCTTCTCTGGTGCCTTCCAGGACCATAAGTTTCTTGTCATGACTTCCAAGGCATTTTAGGATTTGGCTTTCTCCTAAATTTCCATCCTTATCTTCTGCCGTGATTGCTCTCCACCCCTCCCATTTATTCTCTCTGTCTCTATCTGTTGTCGTCTGGCTGTCTTTGCTATATGGGATTATTTACTATCCCCCTAGTTTGCTAAATTCTCTGGTTTCTGGTTTCTGCCTTTGTTCAGGCCTCTCTCCTGGGACACTATCTCCCCAACTCTACCCTCTTTATCTGATGACCATTTATTCTTTCCACAAAAGTCAGCCCAGATCCCAGCTCCTCCTTCCCTAGGACATCACACCACGTACTTCTCTTTGTGCAGCACTTGGCACACAGTATCATAACTGGCCATCTCTCCCAGCACTGCAAGATCTTTCCCATTTCTAAATGCTCAGAGACTAATGCAAAATGGGTATTTAGTGAGTGGTAGTTGAGGACTTAGTTATTAATTAATTTCAGGTGCAGTCTCTTGTGCTATTTTCAGGGTTAAATCATCTATTGGTTTTAATTTTCTTGAACCACGGGGTGTTAAGGGGATGTCCCTTTCCCCCACCTGTGAAATTGCTTGGTCTTCCTTTGCCTGAGAGTCAGCCTCCTGTCCCTTCAGGAGAGATTTTTTTCAATGACACTCTCTGTAGGTTGCTTCAGTGTGGTTTGGGTTTGGGTGGATATGGACATGTGTGTGTGAGTGTGTGTTTGACTTGGCAGTTTGGAATAGTCAGTATCTCATCTTGCATTTGCTTTTAGATGCCTCACTTTGAGCCTATGTCCAAAAAGTCAGCTTATCAACTCCTGAATTATTTTATCTACATTTGAGGCAGCGGAAAATGGTTCAGATGGGAATTTCCATCCAAAGGAGAAAGTGCTTCCTCACAAACTGGACCAGAGTTTGAACATTGGAGCCTGTGGAGGTACAGGCTTCTTCAGCCATCAAGGAGATTGGGTTCATTACCAGTCAGGTGGGTCAGACGCAGACATTGTACCACCATCCACCAGTCATTGAGCCCACACTTTCTCTGTCATGCTCTGTCCCTGGTACCCTGCTGCAAAGATGGTGAGACTCAGGTCTTGCTGACAAAGAGCTCAAAGTCTGTTGAAGTGAAGACTGATAAACAGATCATTGGGATGGAGTGTGACAAAGGTGTGTATAAAAGTAAGGAGGAAAGTTTAACATGGTCTAATGTAGGGGGGATAGAATTCACCATGTCAATAAGGAGCTAAATATTTTTCCAGATGTGTCATATGAAAAGTGATTTGGGAATAGCCAAAGTTGCTGAGGACCCAGAATTCTGCCCCACTGGTATGCCCACCACTTGAAGTAAGACTGCCTGGTACCTGTAGGGAATAAGAGGGCAGCCAAGCAGGCGATAGAGGAAGTAGCTGGTGTGATTACATGGATGCCTAGAGAAGAGAGGCTTGGAAGTCTCCCTTCTTTGCTATATCAGCTGCTTATTAAAGTAGGATGAAAAGAGCCAAGAAGAATTCAACCTCAGTATTTTGGAGCGGTAGCTAGAAATCAGCCCTTATTACTCCAAGTCCCCTGGTCATCCTACTTTCACCATGGAATATGACAACTAGGATGATGACATTAAACAAGGTGACCACCAAAGTTACTGCCATGCAGTCACTCTATTGTGAGACTACTGGCTGACTTTGGGATCTATTTTGTAGTGATTAAGGGGAAATCTTCAAAAGCCAAAGGTCAGGATGGGATGATCTATGCTCCAGACAGCCCTAAAGCTGTCCAGCAGTTTTCTCAATGTTGCCATTGATCTTGTTATTAGGTCCTGAAAAGTCTCTAAACCTGATTTCTTGCAGCTCAGCCCCTAGGCCCTTTCTGGTTCTTTTCTTCTTTGACATGTGGCCTTTTCTTGTGGTCATTTCTATAAAAACTGCTACATTGAGTTACAGGTTATCTGAGCTGGGTATAACCCCTCACTGTACAAATATGGGACCTTAAACCCTAAGAAGCGAAGGGACTTCACCAAGAACACACAGTTAGGAATAAGCTTAGTCTTCCCAACTATACCCTCTTATTCCCTGGTATGAAGCCTTCATTTTGGGAGATCTAGTCTATTATTTTAACATTTCTATCTCAAAAATGGCAGGATAGAGATTTGGAGAGGGTTTAACCTTGTCTGTGATGACATACACAATAAATAATGAAAGACAGCATTTAAACCAGGAATCTTTGATTCCACCACTTTTCTTGCTGTATCATATTGAGACAACCTAGGAGAACAAATCAATGCTAAGAATCACTCATGTCTCCTGAAGGAAACTCATCTCTCAAGTACCTTGAAGAGTCCTTAGACAGCTAAGAGGATGTATCTTGATGTGTCCTTTAAACATCTAAGACAATGATTTGTAGCAAACTTTCTTCCTAAGAAAACAGGCATAGCTCTATGGGAATCTTTGTCTTGTTCATTCTTCAAGGAGCTTTGCATGGCTGGATTGCATATTATATGGCCAGAGTGCCTCAGGGAGAGTGAAATATTTGAATTGTTGTGATGACTTATGCTGTCTGAACTGCATCTAGTGCTCTGATTCTTTACATATCTGGTACATGTTTATGCTATTTTGACAGTAGCTGGACTGAAATAATTCAGAGGCAAGCCATATTTTTGCTTCACTGTCATATCGGGGAATAGGGAATTTCTTGATGAGTCACCAAATGGCTGGAGCAAATGGCTTGAATGCCTCTGTTCACAGAGGCATGTAGTAGGTCCATCAGAGTATCTCATCTGAATGGTGACAAGGGCACAGGAAAGCAGAGGCTGTCATCATCGACAAATGCTGGGCGCCAGTAAGCCCTGGACTTTTAGGTCTTTCAGCCTTGTATTCCCAAATCTTAGATTGGGATCTAGCTCCTTGGGGATGCCCAATAAATGTCTGAAGCATACATGCATACATATCTACATAGATGAATAAATTGCAGAGTAAGGTGCGTGGCGGGTGTGGCTAAACTCTACAATGTTTAAAGAAAGGAAACTAGCATTTGTTGACAACCTTACATAAGCCGACACTTGCTGGATTTCCCAAACCAGTGTGGTACCAAGGGCAGGGTGGTACGAGCCGTCTCCCCTGGATGCAGGCACCGAGGGGTGTGTTGACTGTAAAGAATTTTAAAACATTACTGGGAGACACACTGAAAAATTGGCCTGCTCTTGATTATCACCATGAGCCAGAAATTCTAAACAATGTCTGTGATAAAATACTTCACCCCGAGAAAAATGTTTTGTTAGTCTGAGTTCTACACAATTATTGTGATTATTATTGAATTTTAATAATGTATATATAAGCTTTAAATTAACACTCTTTTGTTATTATCCTTTAGTAAACATTATATTCTACACAGAAGTTAATCCAGGAACTCTTAGTTACACAGTTGGCCCCCAACATGCGTAGACTCAGCTACGGGCATTCATGTTGACACTACGTTTGTGACAATTTGGAATAATTCCAGATCACTTCAAGTGCAGTTCACATGCCTAGCATTTGTGATACTACCTATTCCCATATTTAAGCAAGTGATTCTGAACGAACATTGATAGCACAGTGATGGAAAAAGATGAGAAAACAGAACTAGAGTTATTTCATTTCTGACACCATAGGTGATTACTTAGAGACACAATTTACATTTAAAATTTAAAGCAGTAAAGCAGAGTAAAGAAAGGTACAGGGGGTTATGTTCTTGGCTGGTAAGTCCAAATTTTAGTTCATAAATGAAATATTGTTCCTAATTTAAAGTTTTCTGATGTGAAGTTTTAGATGACATTATTAGACACCAAAACACTATTTATAGATAGCCAGAATCAGCCCAATCAAATGTTTACTAGTAAAACATCACACTTTAAAATTAATTCTTGATATTCAGCACATAGAAATTGTGGAAAAGGCCATTAACTATACAACAAAATGTAAGAAAATGGACATTCTACATAGGAAAAAGCTTCAGATTTCTAAGAAAAATGCCAGGACAAACGGTAAAAGATGCAGGTTTTACATCAAAGAAGAAATGAAAAGGACAAAGAATGTCAACGGCCTCAATCAATTTCACAAGTAACTGGATGCTTGTTCTAAAGCAATTGATCAAATAATGTTAATATTAGCTATCATAAAGCTATTTTCCCTGATTTTTACAGAAGATTTTACAAAATGTAATAGATGTCTCTGATAAATTTTTTGGTGAAAGTATTTTAGTTCTTTTTTTCTAAATTTCAGAAACATTTGAAAGCTGATAGAATAGACACCAAAGAAACAAAGACATGGTCAGTATAATAAATTCTGAAATTTTATGACTCTGCTAAATGTATCCTTATGGTTAATACTTTTCTTAACTATTAGTGTATCTGCTGATTCCTATGAGAAAAACTTGAAGGTAAAATTAATAAAAACTCAAATTTTTGATCAACTATAATGGAAGACAGATGGACAAGTCTGGCTGTGCTGTCTATTGAACATAAATAGGCAAAGAAGACCAATTTTGACAAAGTCATTGACAGAAGGTACAAAAAGAGAACCCAGAATGTTATTATGTGCATGTAATTATAAGGTTTTCCCTTCTTAAAAAGTACATTAATATAATTGGAAAATATTAATCCTTTAACTTTTTCCTTTTTTGTAATATAATTTTTACTAGCATGATTATATATGTTCAGAGAAAAATTTTACCGTCTATATATTTTTCCTTGCCACTGTTATTATTCATTCATTTCATGATTATTACTGAAGATCATTTTGTCACTTAAAGGGGGGAAGTGTTCAAAATGATCTGCCTCCATGTGTCAAGTGTACTAGGCACACCACTTTCAGCAGTGGTGTTTTCCAAACGAGAAAATCAAAATTCAGGTTCGTTGGGCATTCAAGGCCCCAAATATAAGAACTATAATGAGTATAGTCTGTGAAGATTCAGATGATTGCCATTCTTAGAGAACATGGCGCTCACCAACTCGGCCCATGCATGGGGTAAAGTTAACCTTAAGTTGTTAGAGAAAACAATGTGGCCAACTGCGTGTATATTCACAAATTTTACTTGACTATAAGTTAACCCCATTCTAAAGCCTTTCACCTAGACCTCGTTACTTCACCCAAACAAATTTTTCCACTAAAAAATAAATATCAACTGTGAAACAGCCTATTTATGTAAGCAAAAAACATTATCTAATCCCTATTTATTATGATTCATACATATACAATGTACTTGATTATACTTTTTGGTAATGTTACATTTCTAGTAAAGTTTATTAAAAACAGAACTCCTTGAGAGATGCAAAAGGAATCACTGTGAAAACCTACAATAAACCCCATACTCTCAGCCTCATTCCCCTAGTAATGTCATTCTTGAACATATACACAGGAAAGGCATATGGGGCCCCTTCTCAGTTGTGTTACACTATATTCTGTTTCCATGGGAATACATACTAAGGAGATGAAATCACGATGTACTCTAGGAGGTGCTAATAACTCAATGGGGCATAATAACTCGCTGAAATACCTACAGTCACATAAAATATGGCAAAGGAAATAGTGGAAATTTGGGGGATAGGAAGAAATGAGCATCCCAGACATTGTGGACTAAGTTGATACTAAATGTCATGCTAAGTTTGAAGCTGTATTTTATAGCTATGCATCATATGCAATAATGAAGTGTCACCAATTGCAATTTAATTTGATAGAGGTCATTGTTTAGCCTTTGAGTGTCCAAGTATCTCTCTTTTCAAGCTCCCCCTCTCTCCTATAAAATTTCAATCCCATGGATTTTTTCCCATCATTTCCCCATGATTTTCATTATCCTCTATCTCATCAAATTTATACATCAGTTATTGTGACCATTAAGTGCCAAGCAGTTGATAAAGATCATCTCATCTATATTTCAGAATGTGCTTGTCATGTAGGAATTACTTATTTTTCTATTTTTCTGTTGGAAAAACTAAGAGTCCGAGAGTCCAGCATGCACGGCTCAGAAGCAGGATGTAGGACTCAAACCCAGGTCTGGTCCGACTGGAACATTCGCTGCTAAACTGTACTTCCTCACTGATGGCTCACCCGGTTCATTAGATTCAGACTGGGCAGCTTATCAGCATCCTGCGAAATAAGACAGCTGTTTGCAAGCATAGCAGGAATCCCAGCATAGCTAATACATCGGGAAGAAGGTGCTTGAGGAATTTTCTTTATGGGTCTAACGCCCACAATGGTGTCGGCATAAAAAGTTCAGAATAGGTGTACCCAATGAGAAGGTAGAAGAGGAAGGTAGAATACCACAGTGAGGGTATCTGAGGATGTTCCCTGCTGGGCCCTATGAACCCACGTGCGAGCCCTGTAGAGAGAAGGGCCGAGGCCCCAGCTGGAGGGGCTCTTGTCATGAAGGACTCCGGTGCGTGTGGTGTAAGCTGTGCTGACCAGGGCACAAATGTGAACCAGACTGGGAGAAAGGATGCTGCCCCAGCTCTGGTATGGTGTACATCTACTAATAAGAGCCAGGAAGAGGATAGTCGTTTCCCTAAGGTAGCAGAGACATGTGCTCAGGACTCACAGGAAGGAGGTTGGGTAACGAGTGTTAGGGCAAGAGCCAGAGATCCCTAAAATTAACAAGTGCTTATTTTTAAATATTCAGCCAGTAAAGCAAGAAAAGAAAAAAAGAAATGAATATTACTAATACTCATTCCATCTGGCCATTAAAATTAACAACATTTCGGGTATAATCTGCCAAAACATATTCTCTCCTCTTCTCCCCTCCCATCCACTTCTTACCTGTCCCCTCCCCTCCACCTGTCCCCTCTCCTCTTCCTCTCTCTTCCCCTTTCCTCTCTCCTAGTCTATAAGTACAGATCTATATTTTTACTATTAAAGACTTTAAATCCTGCATATAAATGATTTGGTCAATCTTTCACAGATGGAACCTTCTTGCTCTATTCCTTCTTCCTTCTTTTTATCTGCATTCTCGCTGCTTATAAATAAAGCTGCAATGAATATTCTTGTTCAAATATCTTGAGTCACTCATCTAATTATTTACATAGGAAAAATTCCAAGACAAAACAATTTACACATCACGCATCATTCATACCTATACACTTGGGTGTATAACCCTAAGAGGACGCACATTTAAAATTTTGAAATATATTGCTAAATTTATCTCAAGAAAATTATACCCATTCAATCTTAGCAGTGTATGAATGCTTGATCCTCACAGTTATCAATACTAGATAACTTTATTTTTTTACAGCAAAAAAGGAACTCCCATTCTTATTTCAATTTGGGTTTCTTTGATTACTAGTGTTGGACAACAGCTGTCAAAATGCTTACTGACCATCTTGCATTTATTGCATTTAAGTATCTGACGGTCCAGTGTCCTTCCTAATTGCCGCTCCTTTTCAGAATTTTTTTTACTATGCCAATAGTAATTTTTGGTTGAACTTTAAATAATTTAATAAAAAATTTAAATCAAGATTGTGTTAAACATTTAGATTTGCTTAGAGAATAATGGCGTCACCAGAATGAATATTCACCCAAGAACAAAGAGTGACTTCATTTACTCTCCCCTTTTTAGGATCCTGAATGGAGTTTTACACTTTCCTTCATGTGAGTCCTGAACCTTTATTTTTTTCAGTTTTTTTCCTAAATGTTCTAGATATTAAGTATATTTTATATCAGCAGGTTCTCTATCGTATTTACTACTTTATCCTTCTTGTTAGATGAGAACTTCTCAAGTTTTGTATATTCATTTCTTAACCAACTACCTTATTGATTTCTCTTTTAAGACCTAAGAGTTTTTAGTTGATTTCTTGGGTTTTTTATAAAATTAGAAATTTGACTTTTTTTCTATATCTCTTGCTTTATTTTCTTAGCTATTTGCATGGCCAGCTTTTCCCAAACGATGTGAAATAATAGTGGCAATAACACACAGCTTGACTTGTGTCTGCTTTTAATGGAAATGAGACTGCATGTGAACATGAGTTTGTATGGTTTGTGTGTGTGTGGATGTGTATACATATGTATGTTTACTATATGAAGGAAATATCATCTTAATTCTGTTCCTCTTAGACTTTTAATAAGGAACAACTGGTAAAAGTGTTTAAATTCCTTTTTAATATCTATCATAGTCCTGATAGGAAGTAATTCCTGCAGCTGGGCTTTGCATTTGGCAGGGAGTCTCTAGGCAAAAATGAGAGAATAACTTTGGTTACATTGTATTCATTGCCTGTAACAGGCAAGGGCAAATCTCTCTTTAATTCTGTAAGTATACATCTCCAGTCATCTCCAGTTTAGATATATAATGAAAACAACTTCAGAGTATTTTTAAAAATGATGACATAAAATCTGTCAAAGGAGGGCAAAATGATTGCCATGAAATTGAACAAATATCAAATATTTATGTGGAAAACCTCAAACCTTATTGCCCAAAGAGTTTATAATATAAAATTGAAATAAAGATGCCCACAGGCAGGTAAGAGAGATACTTATGTGCTTCACACCTTGTAAAGGAAGTAAACTGTTGCTTTTCAAAGCCAACTTTTTTTGACTTTTGAGATCCTTCCGGGGAATAAAGGAGTTGATCTTTCATGTCTCTTTTACTTCTGCTGGCCAATATCAGGGAAGCAGAGGCAGCCAACAGCCCTTGGAAACATGGCGGGCAAAGAATGTCAGAGGAGAGGAGCAGGTGACTTTGATTTGGGGTAACTAACCTGAAAGAACCAACTGACCCAGGGGGAAGGGAGAACAGAGTTGTGTTTTCTCCAGGAAGCCCTTCCTCACTTCCTCCTCTACCTCCATCCCTAGTAACATTGGACTCGTTCTTCCTTCTAAGCACTGTACCATTTAGTCTGTCTCTCTTTGGAACTTCTACTTTCATTATTTATGTAGATATTTGTTTCCCAACCAGAAAATAAGATCACTGAAGACAAAATTTATGTGTGTGTATCACTCCCACTCACACCCTCTAGTCCTCAGCACAGGATCTTGCAAACAGCAGACACTGTGCTGTGTACACTCATTGAATGAATGAATGAATGAATGAGTGATAAACACAAGCTTCACCTAGATCCCTTGACAGTATTACTATTGATAATAAGAAGAATGATAACAACAGCTAATTTTTATAAAGTACCTAGTATGCACCAAGACTTACATATGCATTATCTTTTTAGTCCTTACAATGGCCTGGGCAGGTAGATAGCATTATCTCCACTCAAGAGATGAACAAACGAGGCTGAGATGTCATTTGACTTGCCAAGGCTCACATAAAAGAGACTGAAGGCCTTTCTGACATCAAAGGCCAACGTGCTAAGTTGTCAGGTGTTGATAGGAATGTCAACCCTTATTACATGATCTGTTTGGTGTTCCTATTCTGCAAAGATCACTTTGAAAAATTTTTGGAGGAAAAAAATATGTTCAAATGTAAGTGGGATTGCCAATGAGTTTTGAAATTAGAGAAAATGTATTGCCAAGCACTAAACAAACATTGAATCTGTTTTATGAGTTAATGGATTAAGTTGGATTTCAGTGGCATTCCTGTATCACTCAAAGCATACACAAGCTCATGCCTTTCTCCCACGTCTCAGAGCAGTTGGTGTTGATCACAGATGCAGCCAACTGGCTGGATTGTTCCAGAAGAATGCTACACACAGAATTTGTATCTGAGACTGTTGCTTATCCAAAAAATTTGTGAAAGAGTTCTGACAACCCAAACAGTTCTCCTGAAGGCAGAATAAGTGGTTTCCTAAAATACTTTCTTGTTTCTTTACATATAAGGTTTTGAAGATAAGAACTCTTGTTTTTTACTTTCTGTATTTAACATGATGGAGTTAAAGCCCATCTAGACTGGTTATACTGGTAGGTACTAACAATTCTTAAAGTCTTGCAACGGAAACTTCAAAATGAGAGGTGTGAGCAAAAACAGAGGAAAGCAAACAAACAAAACCCTTGGAAGCCTGCTCCCAAAGAGCCACGTGTATCGTGACCAGAGGAGGGAACCATTAGAACAAGTACTTTAAAAAAACTAGACAACTAATTTCAAATGTTGATCAAATTTAAAGCAAAGATGTAAAATTGATTTAAAGTGGCATTTAATCTGGAAGCCTCTTACTGAGAAGAGTCTGAGGCCAGATGTAGGCTCAGAGAGGCAAGAGTGGTATGAACTATTCATAATGTCTCATGGCCATAGTCACATGGTCACTCACTGTGCTGACACTCTTGGCACACATAATTTTTATAACCTAGGTTAAAAGGGGGGAAAAAAGAAAAAGAAAGGTTATGCCTTTAAGACACAGTTGTTCTGCCAGAGTCATTTATTCAGCTATAAGACTTAGGGTAAAGATGCCATAGTTTCTCTGACAAAATATATTTATTGAGTAATTGAATTGCTAAAGATAACTTTTCTTTCATTGAAAACAAGAATCCCTAGGACTGTATACAGATGAGGAAAAAAACCAAAAATATAAATTAGAAACTTGGCCTGATCCCTTTATTAATCAAATAATATGGTATATAGGAAGACAATGTTTTGGATCACCCTCCAGCCTCATCCAATGCACACCCACACATTTGTGTTTGCACACACACACACACACAGACAGAAGTGGGACTAGCTAACTAACTGGAGATGAATACCGGCATGGAGAAGCCAGCCCATGGAGAACTCTAAAGTGACACAAGCACAGCTGAGAACTCTGAATGCCAAACCACAAATAGTTTACAAAGAAGGATGTTGGTATTGTGGTCCTCCAGCTTCCACTCGAAAGCACTGGGAGTTGGGAGTTTCCCTAGAGGAGAAAGGAAACCCAAAGTCAAATGCTGCCGGATAGCAGTTGAACTTAGTGAAAAAGATGTTTGATTTGAATCTAGCTATTCTGCTCCAGACTTTATATGTATGAAGTTTGAAAACAATGGTAGAAGCTTAATGATTTATGCTTTTTCAGTAAAAAACAGTATTGGCCGAAACCTGTGCTATTCCTGCTTCTCTCAGTTATATGTAGCAACACAGAACCTGTCTGTTAAATCTGGTCACCCTTTTTATAAGTCACCTTTTGCCTAGTTATAGTTAATAAAATTGCCTGCGGAATGCTCAGAAGAAAACTCAATCCCACAAAACCTAGCCTTTAGGTAATACAGAAAATATTAAAATATGATGAATTATGTCACACTTATACTTGTAAGATGACTCTATGACAGTCTGAGAAAGTATATACACTGTCTAGGATGTAGAATATTAGGGAAGTTCACTAATGGAAAAAACTAATCAGAATTGTAATTAACAGTACACATTTGCTTCTTTATCATTGTCTTATAAGTTTTCAGTTTTTTGTTATCCACGTTGTCAAAAAAAAAAAAAAGACCCTCCCCTCATCCTTTATTTTATTTAGGTTATTGCTGGGTTTTCTTCCCTTTTCAATATATGGGAAAACAAAGAAAAAACAAACAAAAAATGCAGCCTAATCTTAGCCAACAGCAGTGTCTAATTTTTCACCAGTATCTTAGTCTGCAAGATTTTTAGTTTTACTCTGAGATTTCTATTGTAAGGTGCTTGAAGTCTGTTTTGAAAATAGAGTATAAACACACAAAAAATATAAGGGATCATTGCCTAGGTCTTCTAACTCTAATCCCAGAGCTCCCTCTACCACATGATGGCTGATTATCTTGAATAGTCTCAAAAAGAAACATGAAAATGTTATTATTAAAGCATCTCACGTAGAGAACAATCTATTCCAGCTGTATAAGCCTTCAGGAAAAAATTGACAACCTTCTTCAATAACATATTCCAGAGCCTCAGTGCCACGTGGGTCTGCAGCTCAGGGCCAGAGGAAACATATATGCCCACGGCTGCCGGTGAAGGACCCAAACGCATCATCAGCATTTGGTCCTCCCCATTCCAGGCTTCCAGAGAGTCCATTACACACACGCCATCCCAACCCTTCTCCCAAACATTATCTTATGAGTCATGAAAGCTAACTTTCTATAATACTTAAATTCACTCTACCAACTGTTTTATAACTCTGGAGTCCTTGATCCTGAAAATGGCATTATCTAGACAACTCACTGATTTTACTTGATTTTAATGGATGTTTTAATGGAACAGCAGGGCTGCAAACATGTTGTGAGTCATTCTACTTGCTTTTAAGTTATCTCTGTGATCACCAACTCTGTCTTGTGGCTTACGTGTCCCTTTCCTGGATTGGCCTTCCTCTTGTGTTCAACTACTGCAAGAACCAACTTCCTTTTCCTTCACGCCTTCCGTGCCAGTGAAAGCCATCCCTCATCCCTGGTGAAAACGATCTCTCCTCCCTTTGAACTTCAGAATAATTTACTCTGCTCTCCCCTCCCATTTCTCTTACTGTGTAAAATAGTCTTTAGCTGAATGTCTTCACTTCCCCAAAAGACTACAAGCTCCTTTAAAGCAGGATTTTTGTCTGATTTATAAGGTGCCAAGAACCTAATAAAAACTCAATAAGTTATTTATTTGATATATAAATGAATGAGAGAATAAAAATTTTACACATATTAGATGTGTATTTTACACATATTAGATGTAAATTTTATACATATTAGATGTGTATATTATTATATTACGCACTGCTATTAGGACTGACGGTCAACTTTCAGAATTTTGAAAGCAATTAATAATAATTCCCATCCTTTTAACATACAACATCCTTCTGTTACTTGATTTTGTAGGAATACCTCTTCCTAATCTAGAAAATGATTCATGGCATATTTTTTTATTTAAAAAAATTAGAAATCAGGTTTCTATTAAAATATTTCTTTGGATAACTGTTATAAAAGTAATTTTGAGAATTACAAGTCACGATTCAATAAAACAACCCTTACAGGTATGAATATACTCATTATAGATTACATTAGTTTCCTGGGACTGCCATAAGTAAGCACAAACTAGGTGGCTTAAAACAACAGAAATTTATTCTGTCATAGTTCTGGAAGCTAGAAGTCTAAAATCAAGGTGATGGCAGAGTATGCCTCCTCCAAGACCTTTAGGGAAGAACCCTGAATAGTATCTTCCAGCTTCCAGTAGCCCCAGGCATTCCTGGCCTTGTGACAGAGGCCATCTCTGCCTCTGTCTTCACATGGCTGTCTTCCCTCAATGTGTCTGCAAGCTCTTATACAATTTCTAATTGTATAAGAACACCAGTCACTGGATGAGGGCCCATCGTAATCTCCTATGACTTCATCTTACCTTGATTATACCTGCAAAGACTCTATTTCTGAATAAGGTCACAATCATAGGTACCAGAGGTTAGGACTTGAACATATCTTGAACATACCTTTTTTGAGGACACAATTCAACACAACATAGGCCATTCTTAAAATTTAAAGGGTGATAGTTGCTTTGAGGTTTCAAGGATGAGACATACACAGATGACTTTAAAAAGGGAGTTTATAATAAAGATATAGAAACATTGAGTAGCAAAGATAAATTTTCCTAGTAATTGTATGATCACTTCAGGTTCTTAGGATCTAAAACTGTCGAATAAAGTAGACTCCATAGAGGTTCAAGGTAAAAGATCAGTGTTGGGCAGAGAACAAATCAAAATCAAATGGCCTGCTGTTACCTATGTTTGCTCACCATTTAGACTTTCACAATGAAAAGATTTACCAGGTTGTTCTCCATCACCCAATGTGGAATAGTGGTAATGAGTCACATTCTCTTTAAATCCTTTGAATCGCAGCAGTTGGCTTGCCATGGTCAAATTGTAGCCATTGCTTATATATCTATCTCTAGTTGAATTGGTGTATTCTATTTTTAGTTAATAAAGTTTTTTTTTAACATCAGAAATTCAAGATGATGTTATCTGATTCTCTGACTGAAGGGCAATTATGCAGGTGCCCATTTGTCATTTTCCCCCTTTGGTTGAATGATGTGATGTGTTATAGCAATGGTTTTCCTGATAATGGAATTATTCTTACTTTCCTTTAAAAAATTCAACTTGGACATTATGTATGATTCCTTTATTATTCTGCTGAACTTATTTCACTAGTGTTTTATGTAGAATTTAAAAAATTTCATTTATGGATGAGATAGGTCTGAATTTTTTGGTGTCTGCTATTTTTGTCAGGGTTTCAATATTATAATTACACTATTTTATAAAATTTTTATCTTTTTTTAGGTTTTGAAACATGTTTTGTTTATGAAAAGCTTAAAATCCTTTGAGTAAATACCAAGGAGCACAATTGCTGGATCATATGTAAGAGTATGTTTAGTTTTATAAGAAATCACCAGACTCTCTTCTGAAGTGGCTGTACTATTTTGCATTCCCACCAGCAGAGAGTTCCAGTTGCTCCACTTCCTCATCAATGTTTGGCGTTGTCAATGTTCTGAGTTTTGGCCATTCTAATAGGTGTATAGTGGTATTTCATTGTTGTTTTAATTTGCATTTCCCTGATGACATATGATATAGAGCATCTTTTTACATGCTTATTTTGCCATCTACTTGTCTTCTTTGGCAAGACGTCTGTTTAGGTCATTGGCCCATTTTTTAATTGGGTTGTTTGTTTTCTTATTGTTGAGTTTTAAGAATTCTGTTCATATTTTGTATAATATTCTTTTATCAGATATGTCTTTTGCAAATATTTTCTCCCAGTCTGTTGCTTCTCATCTTATTTGCTTGACAATGTCTTTCACAGAGAAGAAATTTTAATCTTAACAAATTCCAGCTTCTTGTTTCTTTCATTTATTATGCCTTTGCTGTCATATCCAAAATGTGGTCATCTCAACTTTTTCCTATGTTACATTCAAGAAGTTTCATAGTTTTTTAAATTTAGGTCTATAATTTATTTTCAGTTAATTTTTCTGATTAAAATTCTGTGTGTAACAGACTTAAACCTAAGGTGTGAAACTATTAGAATTGTAGAAGAAAATGCTGGAAAAACTCTTATAGACGTTGGCCTAGGTAAACAATTTATGAAGAAGACCCCAAAGGCAATCACAGCAACAACAAAAATAAATAAATGGGACTTGATCAAATTAAAAAGCTTCTGCACAGCCAAAGAAACTGTCACAAGAGCAAACAGACAACCTACAGAATGGGAGAAAATTTTTGCATGCTACACATCCAATAAAGGGCTGATAACTAGAATCTATTTAGAACTCAGGAAAATCAGCAAGAAAAAATCAAACAACCCTATCAAAAAGTGGGCAAAGGACATGAACAGAAACTTTTCAAAAGAAGACAGAATAATGGCCAACAAA